>JADRCD010214729.1:12575-48520 GCA_019843815.1 Montemys delectorum | reverse complement strand
GGCCATAGCCATGTGGAGAGACGGGGAAGGGAAGGGGAGAGGGGAATCAAGAGGTGAGAGTAAAGACAAGAGAGCAAGAGGTTAGGAGAGAGAGGAGGGGCCAAGCAGCCCATTTTATAGTAGGCTGGACTACCTTGCTGTTGCCAGGTAACTGTGGGGCGGGGCATGCCTGGCTATAGTCAGGTGATGGTGGAGGTCAAGTCCTGCCAGAATACCAGGAGCTTGGGACATGGTCTACGTGATAGATAGCCACAGGATAATGGAGTGAGGGTTCCTGGTGTGCCACAGGATAATGGAGTGAAGGTTCCTGGTGTCAGCAGCCAATGTCTGGGGGCGTAGCTCACTGTTCTGACCCTTGTAGAAATTTCTACTGGGTCTCCGCAGTAAGCCTCGCTCAACCAGAACACAGACTGCCTTTCAGGATCCAACAAGTAATTAATTGTCTTTTAATAAAGCACCAATGAATTTCCCATTAATACTATTGATATGTAGTACACATACACAAAGTGCAAACATCACAATTGGTTTGGTGAATTTTGAAGAAGTTATATTTCACTGTTACAAAACCAAACCAAACCAAAACAACACAATCCACCCGAATCCAGAAACAAAAGAAAAGCAGCAGTTCCTGAGTCATCTCCTCTGTGATCCTCACATCCTCATCCTGGTCAAGAACTCCCAAGACTGCTGCTGTGCTGCGAACCTTCTAAGCTCACAATGAGAGGCACAGATCCACCAGGGTGGCAACAACTGAGGGACATGTGAGGCCAGGAACTTAGTGGCCTTAGTAGTAGGAACATGGGGCCTTCTGTGTTACTAGACAGAGTGTGTGATCCCCAATGCAAAGGACCTTAGAGGAGCAGGTTCCAAGGTGTTTGTGTGCAGCTTCTAAGGTGAAGTCAATGGCCTCCTCTCTGCTGCAGACTGGGGTGAGAAGAACTCATGCTCACAGGAAGTCAGTGGTTCCCCTTTTAAAAGTACATACTCTCGCAGTTCAGACTTCTTAGCTTACCCAACCTTCGTAGCTCTTTGTACTAAACAGGGAAGCTCAACTGCTCTCTGCTATCTTAGATATCTTAGGTAGTTTTTGTTTGTTTGTTTGGTTGGTTGGTTGGTTTTTTTGTTTGTTTTTGTTGTTGTTGTTTGGGGTTGTTGTTGTTGTTGTTGCTGCTGCTGCTGTTGTTTTTTTTTTCGAGACAGGGTTTCTCTGTATAGCCCCGTCTGTCCTGGAACTCACTCTGTAGACCAGGCTGGCCTTGAACTCAGAAATCTGCCTGTCTCTGCCTCTGCTGGGATTAAAGGCGTGCGCCACCAACGCCGGCTTCTTAGGTGTCTTATACTGTATGTGTCTTTCACTTTTGAACGTTACATAAACAGTGCACATTTTCTTGGCTTCTGCAATAAATTCTGTTTGTGAGCTCCATCTATCTCACATTACCGGGTGCTATCTTAGTCTTTCTGCTTGTATGATAGAGTTCCATTCAGAAACATGACCATTCATTCTCTTGAGGCACATTGTTTTTAGCTCTTGGCCTAGTACACAGTGCAGCTATGGATGCGCTGCTTTGTAGCTTTGGTGAGCCTACAAGTCATTTCTTGTGAGGACAAGCCTGGCCGTAGAACCTCTGGGTCCTGCAGTGTGCATATATTCAGCTTGATCACGCCAATTCGTGCAAAGAGAAGCTCTAGACGCAAAGCTCTGGCGTCTCCCTCACTGATCATAGGCTGGCTCACCTTGCCCGTTTCTGTCCATTGAAGAGGATGAGTTTCACACGGGGGTTTCATCTGCTTTCCCCCGATGAACGTGAGACTGAGCACTTTCCATTTGCTCATTCAGTATCCCCATATTTTCTTTTCTAAAATGCCTGGAAAGATTTTGTGGGTTTTCCCTCTTTTGAGTCACTACTCACTCAGTTGACTTCTAAATCTTCTTATGTCCTAACTATAAAGCTTTGTTTGATACGTTGCTAATAACTTACTTCTAGGGAATGCCTTGCTTTGCCACACAATTATGGCAATTTTGGGGGAATAGAAGTTCTCCATTTTATTGCAATTGGATTGACCTCTTTAAAAAAGTCTTTTCTCTGGGTCAGTAGCTTTTTTTTTTTTTTTTTTTTTTTTTTTTTTTCTTGTTAACAAACTTATTGCCCCCCTGGCATTCATTAGCTCTGCTCTGCTTTCTTATTGGCTATAGATTGTTTACCTGTTCTATTTGCAGCTACAGTCCATCTAAAATCAATCTTAGTTCACAGAGTTAAAGAGAGACGCCTTTAAAGTTGGATAGATGGCTCAAATGTTAAGGACATCTGCTCTTGCAGAGGACCTTGGTTTTGTTTGCTGTACTCCATGGTGATTCACAACTTTTCTGAACCTCCAGTTATGGGAAATCCAGGGCCCTTTTCTGGCCCAAATGGGCAAAATACATGAACCCAGTACACTCACATATCTTCAGGCAAAATTCTCATACATATAAAATAAATATTTACTCTAGTAAGTCCTGGTGTTAAAATGATGGTGATCTTCCCTGTCAACTGAGTAAAACCTAGGAGATCCATAAGCATGCCTCTGGGTGTGTCCTAACCAAGGGAACATTTTGTCCTGGATGCTAGTGGCACCATCTTCCAGATTCAGGCCCAGATGGAATAAAACTGGGGAAACTGGAAGAGCTCACAAGGGCAGGCATCACCAAGACCTGAGCTGTTCTGCTCTATCACACAGTTCTCTCGACAATACTCTGAAACATCAGTGCCTGGTTCTTCCTTTGATAGCATATAATAGCAAATGTTTTATCACAGGAATAAGAAAGTCAGTGTCAGTTCCTTTATTATAAAGTATGTGGCAGGTTTGGTGGGAGGATCTTCCTTTAAATTCTAGTCAGTACTCTGTTCAGGTTATCTGGCCATGAGCCAATAATACTCCATAGTCTTAATTACTATATATTTGTGAAAAAGAGAAATGCATTAAAAATAAGCTCTCCAATCTGACTGTTTTTAGGAATACAGTGGCTAACCTTGGTCCTTTCATTTTGGTATACATTTCAGAAATAGCTTGACATCTTCTTAATGTATCTTCTGTAATCTTGACTGACCTGGCGTTTGAGAGATAATCTTGAAGACAACTCCTATCTTTATCTTTCAGATCACTAATATAACTTACACCTCAGTGTGCATTCTTCTTTCTTAGGCATACCTTATGCTTTGACTTAAACAGCTTTTACATTTTTATTGGACATATTCTTTATTCCATATATTTGTCCATATTCTATATTCTATAATAAATTGAATTATGCTGAATTCTTGACTTTTATTAATTTGTAATATTATATATAGTAATAAAATTTGATTTTAAAACAATAGCCATAATTTTCTTTGTTTATTGATTTATCTTAATCTTGCCTTTCTTCTTTTATTTCTGTGCATTGTTTTAGTGAACAAGCCTCAGCCTCCAATACTTCATGAGAAAAAATTCAATACTATATTTTGAAAGCTTCACCTGCCATATTGTTTTGAATATCAGCTCCTCATGAGATTATAAAACTCCCTTTATATTTAAAATTCACTCTTTTTTTAAATAATAGAAGTTTACTTGTTCTCAATTTTTGGAAATTTTATCACATGATCTCTATCTCTATCTCTATCTATATCTATATATATCTTCTATTTTTTTAATATTAAACTATTTTTTTTAATTCTTCAAGTAAAATCTCAAAGTTAACTTAGACATTATATATTACATTCAGTATATCCTTTTTGCAGGTCTCTACCAATTTCCTTATTGTATTTACATTATTTTGTACCTTTTCCTCTTGAAAATGAGCACACTTAGGGGAACATGGCTACACCAGTGTCTTACAATGAGAAGTGTTACCTCTTAGCTGCTCCTGGCACAAGTTTATGTAAAACCTTGGTTAATTCTCACAATAAAGGAGGGAAAGCATGCAATATTTTCTTTCCCATTTGCAAACAATATGGCTTCATGCTTCTGTAACAAAGGTCAGATAAAGTCCTTTGTTTCAAGTTTTACAATTCATGAGAACCTTTTTCCAGGGAAAACTGTGGTGTTTCATTGTTGTTGCTGTTGTTGTTGTTCTTGTTGTTGGCTACCTCTGATGGAAAACACAGTTTAAATGTAAAGCAGCTTGACTGAATAAAGGGACTGGATATATTGATGATGAAGTTGAGGTGAGCACCCAGTGGTATCTCTTTGGATGCTCCCTGGATTCTCCGCTAACAGGCCTTTCCTCTTGGTACAGGGCACAACATCTGTCCCTTGAGGGTCTTATGACCTACTTTCTGGAGAAGTAGGTCAGGTAGTTGATTTTTTCCCTAGTTTTTATGGCTGGTGTGAAGGGAGAAAGGGAGATAGAAGGGCGGAGAAGGTCAGAAGCATCTTGTTTCCTAGGCTCTCTTGTCTTCTTTAGCTCAGAAACTGTTTGGTGTGCCCGGGCACCACACTTTGATGTATTGTGTCCTGAGCCCTGACAACAGAAACCATCCCTATCTAAGGGACGCTTAAGAGAAGAGGGGAGTAAAAACTTGGCATAAAAGAATCAATGTGCAGATTGAAAAAAAAGTTTCTAGATTTTCAAATTCATCTTGAGATAGTTTCAGTTTTCTATTCTATAATAAACAATAATAATAAGTTTAAGCAAGACTGGTGTACATTAACATAAAGTTATTGACATTATTCTATCTTTTTAAGTTAATACTACTTATACTGATAATCAGTTTTGAATAACTGACAGTGATTTTTATATTTTTCCTCTCTCTTATAAGAGATTCATTAATTAGTTTAAGGACTCATTTTTTGGTTCTTGCTAATCACTTTACATATGTTTAGCTTTTTAGCTTCTACAATACAAAGATTTCATTTGCAATTGTATCTGTACTTTCTTGAGGTTGAAGTTTAGAGTGCTGATTTAAACACATTTTCTGCTACCAGCTTAACTCACCTTTACTGTGTCCTTCGCCTCTAAGGGTATTAGGGTTCACTCATCTTCTACAGGTCCATCAAACCATTGAAGGCCAGTATTCTTTGTTCATAACCTAATATTAAATAATCAACCATCTCCAAGACTCTCTTGTTTGGAGGGGAAGGGAGAGAGGCAAAAGACAGAAGGGGAGGGAAGGATGAAAACTCTTTCTATTGAAGAGTGGATCATGGAAGCAATGATGTAGTTAATGGTCTCTAATGATGACAGGAAATCAAAGGAAGAAGTTAACACTGAGTGATCCCTGGTTTTTACTAAGAACATCTATAGGTCAAGACAAGAAAGGGAAGGACTAGGAGAGTTGTGTCCTTGTGACCTTGATAACTGATTTCCAAAGCCAGTCTTTCCTCATCTGTAGAACAGCAGGCATGGAATGATTCTTTCTAGACTTTCTCTCTACCATAATAGAAGTTACAGAGAACACATTGTCTTCAATATAATAAACATTGGTGATATTAAAAAGCAGTCTATGGACAAGATAATGAATTTAGTAACTTCTTGATCATTGTAACAGTGACAGTGGGATCCAAATGAGTTTTATTGTCAGGAATACAGGGAAGTCAGTGTCCAAACCCCCCAACAGTTATTTTATAGTCAAGAAAAAAAACCAAGCATAAATCAGTATCAACCACGTAATGACCCTCAGTTTGCAGAGTCCTGTTTTTCATAGAGTTCTGTTACAGAGTTCTTTTGGTTTGAATAGAGGATAGGATCAACCAAGAAAAATCATTAAGGGTAGAAAAATGAAGTAGATTCAGTTAGATTAAGCATCAAAACATTACGTGTCCTCACTAGTAGGAAAAAATAAGAAACATAACATCTACAGAAGACAAATTCCAATAAGAGAAGTCACAACACAAAGCACAATTACAGTTCATACAGTTATGATGAGATCCACGTTAGCCTAGGATTTTTATCTCATAAGAACAAATAAAGACTACAAAAAAAAAGTTTAATTCTTCCTTTGATAAGATATATTCCTCTTCTATAATTTTGTAATGCTTGCATTAGAAAACTGTTGACTGTAATTGCTTTCTCCTCTTAATGTGAACCTACACACACATACACACACACACACACACACACACACACACACCACACACACACCACACACACACACACACACACACACTTATTTTAAAAACTTGACAGGCCAGTTTGATGATATTCTGAACAAAATTTTCTTTTTCTTTTTCTTTTTATGACTTGTTTACTTCTTTTTTATTGGATATTTTATTTATTTACATTTCAAATGCTATCTCAATTCCTGGTTTCCCCTCCAGAAGCCCCTCTCCCCCTTCTTCTATGAGGGTGCTCAACCACCCACCTACCTACTCCAGGACCTGGGAGGCATTTCCTTGAAATCTACGCATAGAATTCCTATCTCCTAGTTCTTGTGAGAGAGTAGGAGTCTGACTTTGCTTCAGGTCGCAAAGCTACATCTGTCATAATGATATGAGACATCTGTCCCTTTATGCATAAAGACAGTCATTTAAGTAACACAGTGATTTCAATTATCATTGCGGAGGTTAATTGAACTATGTGTGACTACTCTCTTACTTGAAAACTATTTACTCCTTTTCTTGAAAACACATGAAATAGTTGTATATATTAGTCTATGAAAAGAGTAAGTTTTTTTTTTCTGTTTTCAAATACTTACCAAAATGTGATATGTATCACAACTTGGTTCAGTGCTTGTTTATAACCAAAGTGCATTCTTTTGTGTTAACTGTACTGTGAGGAGTTCCAGGCCGGGGGGGGGGGGGGGGGGGGGGGGGGGGGGGTGGTGGTGGTGGTGATTTTGTTTTTAAATGTATTTCCTCAACACTTATCAGGACTTGATTCAGAACAACAATCTGAGACATCTAAGCATATTTCCCAATAAAGATCCTTCTTTATTTTTTTTATTAGATATTTTCTTTATTTACATTTCAAATGATATCTCTTTTCCCAGTTTCCACTTGGGGGAGAACTCTGTTCACTCCCCCTCCCCCTGCTCACCAATCTACACTCTCCAGCTTCCTGGCGCTGGCATTCCCCTACACTGGGACATAGAACCTTCACAGGGCCAAGGGCCTCTCCTCCCATTGATGACTGACTTGGCCATCCTTTGCTATACATATGCTGCTGGAGCCATGAGTCTCACCATGTGTACTCCATGGTTGGTGGTTGAGTCCCTGGGAGCTCTGAGGGTACTAGTTAGTTCATATTGTTGTTCATCCTAAGGGGCTGCAAACCCTTCAACTCCTTGGGTCCTTTCTCTAGCTGCTTCATTGGGGACCCTGTACTCAGTCCAATGGATGACTGTGAGCCTCTACTTTGTATTAGCCAGGCACTGTCAGAGCCTCTCAGGAGAGCCTTCTTACCTATCTCCACCCCTCTGATGTCTGTCCTAACACATCAGCTGAAGCACTTGGCCAGAGGTGCATTGGTCTGTGCAGTTGAGGGAAAAAAAGAGAAGGGAGAAGGGGGTTAAAGCCTCCATTTGTATTCATCTTCTCTCTGTGTGCTTATTCCCTTTAACTACAGAGCAGAGTAGGATCTCTTTTCTCCTGGCATGACTGAGGGCAGATACTAGTCCACATTGTTCATGGATTTGAAACTGAAGCCATGAACCTGGAAGCAATTCCAGCACTTCAGGCCTCCTGGCTCAGAGGGGCCTCTTTCAAGATCCTGGGAAGGGGTTTATGTGGTCTTGTCGTTATAAAATTTGCAAAAGTAACATCTTCCTATATTCCTTTTGATAAAGAGGACTAAGGGAACATGAAGGCTTTAGGCTCCTGCTGTGAAAGAAAGTGAGAAACAGCAGGGAGCTAGCCAACGTGCAGGAACAGCCCTGAATTTATGTGTGTTCTAAAGACAGAATTGTTAGACATTTTACCCAAGCCAGCCACAGTGGTTTTGAAAACAAACAACAACAAAAACAAAGAAACAAACAAACAAAACCCAAACCAAACTTTTTTGTTTCAAAATTATTTTTAAGCAATCAGAAAATAAGGTGTTCAAATGAACTCTTGACTTCTAGCTAAAACCTCACTGTAAAAACCTTACTAATACAACAATTTTTCTTCCAAGTAACTTATTTTGTACAATCAACATGGCAGCTAAAATAAATTAGTGGGGCCATAACAAATAGTGTAAACAATTCTAAAAACAGAACTTCGATAACAACAACATCTAGGAACTAAGGATATAAGTTGTAAGTGTACAGTGTCAATATTCTCTTTCTGTAATTTCTTTTTTTTTCTGTAATTTCTTAAAGGCATTTCGCGAAAATGTCCAAATCCCTGTTTATGCAGCATTTTTTGTATAAATAGGTTGCGCTATGTGGCAGAGGAAATGACAACCTGTGTCTAACATATCCTTTATTTTGCAAGATTTAAAATTAGAATCACAGCATATCTTAAGCATAGCAATTGATAGGTTCGTGTGGGGGAATACAAAGAAAGAGACACTAACTGGGAGTCTGTGCAGACCTCCGAGGTAAAAAGCTAAGAAAAGCATATGCTCCAGAGGGAGAGTGCTGATTGAGTCCAGAGAGGATATGCTCCAGCTGGGAGAGCGCTCAGTGGGTCCAGAGAGGATATGCTCCAGCTGGGAAGAGCGCTCAGTGGGTCCACAAAGGATATGCTCCAGCCAGGAGAGTGCTCAGTGGGTCCAAAAAAGGGAGCTTGGTGAAGCCCATAGGGCTTTCTACACGTTCATGTTAGTAAAGGCAGAAGAGAGACTAGAGTTCAGATTCACGCTGGCAGGGCATGGTATGCTCAGATTTAAATGGAGGGTAAGTTACAGGTCTGGCTTTCCAAGGTCCTCATTTCTCTTCCAGGGGCCTTTCTCTTCTTAAGAGCCCCAGTCTACTACAGTTAACTAGCACTTTACCCTTGTCCTTTCCTTCATCGTGGTTCTCTCTGATGTTTCCCTTGCTCACTGTTTCACACAATGTATGTCACACAAGCTGGGGGAAAATATAACAAGGAAGGAGGTTTCTTTCCGTGAGTTTTGGACTCCATGTTGGAAGAGCTTCAGCCTACCATGACATGGTCTGTATCTGAAGTTCCTTCTGCCTGAAGATGCGGGCCAGATCCTGGGAGGCAGGGGCGAGTAAAGCCGACTCAGGTTAGCTACCCCTTCCTGTTCAGCAAATGGTGATGAAGAGACAGAGGCTTAGTGATGTGGGTGAAGGAAAGAAACCTCAGTGAGCCCTACCCAACTACAAAAAGAATCTTCTTAATTCTTTTAAAGATTTATTTTTATTATCTTGTGTGTGTGTGTGTGTGTGTGTGTGTGTGTGTGTATCTGTGCACGCGTGCCTGTGCACTCGCACACGTGTATGTGGAGGCCAGAAGAGGGTATCAGATCCCCTTGAGCTGGGGTTATAGACTGCTATTAGTTGCTTTATCTGGGTGCTGGGAACTGAACCCATGTCCTCTCTGGGAGCAGTGAGGACTCTTTACATAGCTGAGCCATCACTCTACCACAACTCAAAAATTTTCTTTTTTCTTTGTTTTTTTTTTTTTAACTTTTATTGCTTTATGATGAGAAAGGTTACATGATTTCAATTTATCTGAATTTGTTAACATTTAAAAACATATTTTAAGAAAATAGAATTAAACACATTCTTGTTTCCCTTTTGTACCCCAACTCCTCCCAGAGACCCCCTCTTCAATACCTACAATATCTTTTTTGTCATATTCCTTAAAATTTATAAAATATTATAACAATAAAAATAAGTATTATAAGAGTTGGTTGATATAAAACAACAATCAATTTAACAGTCTTCATCCAGGAAACCCAGGATGCAATGAGAAGACCAAACCTAAGGATAATAATTATAGAAGAAAACTTCCCTAACCTAAAGAAGGAGATGCTCATGAACATACAAGAAGCCTACAGAACCCCAAATAGACTGGACCAGAAAAGAAATTCCTCCCATCACATAATAATAAAAACACCAAATGCACTAAACAAAGAAAGAATTTTAAAAGCAGTCAGGGGAAAAGGTCAAGTAACATATAAAGGCAGGCCTATCAGAATTACACCAGACTTTTCACCAGAGACTATGAAAGCTAGAAGATCCTGGGCAGATGTCATACAGACCCTAAGAGAACACAAATGCCAGACCAGGCTACTATACCCAACAAAACTCTCAATTACCATAGATGGAGAAAACAAGATATTCTATGACAAAACAAAATTTACACAATATCTTTCCACAAATCCAGCTCTACAAAGGATAATAGATGGAAAACATCAACATAAGGAGCAAAACTACACCCCAGAAGAGGCAAGAAGGTAATCTTTCAACAAATCCACACAAACCTAATTCCACCTCTTACAACAAAAACTACAGGAAGTGACAATTACTTTTTCTTAATATATTAATACTGAAAATTAATATTACCAACATATCTTAATCAATTGAAATCCCATAATATGAGGAATTAGAAATTTGTTGATTGTCATCCAATGGTCTCTCTAATTTGGTAATTGGAGAAATAGGTCCAATATTGTACAATCTATATACACTTTCAGCTTGTTTGTTTGTGAGAGTGTCTGGCTGTGTACAACATAAGGGTCTCAAATTTTCAAAGCAAGCATCATGCCATCTATGTATTTCACAGGGCATGGCATGCATCATTCAACAGTCTTGAGGACTTCAAACATGCCATTGAGCAATGTGCCTCTCCCTGTAGAAATCTGACAGTTGCTGTGTATATATCCTTGATGGGCACAAAGCCTTATGGATAGAGTGTATGGGAAGCTGTCATATATGAGCTTGTTAAATTTAGGGGGTGGGGGAAGCCTTGTTAATTTTAACATTTCCAAATATAAAAAAATAAAATAAACACTAAAGGTCAGAACATGGCAAAAATTGAATGCACCACGTAAAGTCACTATATTGGGGTTGTTCACAACATGAGCAATAATCACAGGTATGTTCATGATTGCCTTTATCCCATAGCTATGGTTTGTATGTTATACGACAAAGCCCTTGATTTCGCCCAAGGAAACAATGCAGGACCCTTTAGTTAGAATGGTGTAGAATATACATTTTCTTAGGTGAGTTTTAAATCAAACCCTTTGCTTTTCTTTATGAGTGCTAAATAAAGCTTGGTAGTACAGGCAGATAATTAAAAAGGAAAACACCTAGAAAACAGAATCATCTACTATGACATTCACTTCTAGCCTTAAATTATTATGTTCACGAGGTTAATTTAGTTTCATAAACATTCTGAGAGTATAATACTTTGCATATATTCAGAGCATTTGGAACTTTTAAATTTAACATAATAATAATTAAGGAGACTTCAGGTGGCATTACTGATGATGTAGCTAAAACTGCTGGATCTGGTTTCAAGTTGCTCATATGTGAGCTACCATGATGACTTCCTATTTAGGTAGTCTAAGCCTTTGCTTAAGAAGTGTCCTCAAGTTTGTATATGCTGTAAAGTATTCTCAATGAACTTATTTAAGATCTCCACCACCAATATCTTCAGTAACCCAGGGAACCTGAAATCTTGGAATTCTCAGTTTTATTGCTCTGCTTTTCCTTCATATTGACACAGAGTTTAGTTCCCATATCAATAGTTTAAAAACCATGAATATGGAGCACTGGCTATGCCCCTGTGCTATTACTATAATGGCCTCTCTTTGTTACAGCACTATTTCCATTTTGTTGTGGAGTCTGCCTTAGACTTTACAAGATCCTAAGCAGCACCCATAACCCTTGATCTTGTCTTGTCTCCAGATATTTACCATGCCCTCTCGGAACTCCTATGATGGACAATAGAAAATTTTAACAGTAAAGAGCTGCGAGTATAGTCCAGTTCAACATGCCTAGTGTGGACGGCTCCCTGGGCTCTGTCCCACTACTGAAGAAAAATAAAATGGACTGACCGGTATCCGTTACCAACACTGTTTTTGAGCCATAGTGATATCAGTAGAACACTTCGGACATCGTTTCTGTTCTTTTTCCATAGCTATGAAAGGCAGTTATGAAACCAAGGACGAAAGATGGTATGCTACCAGGGCTGGGGGTTGGGAGATGGAACTAAGCTGCATCATCTAATCAGTACAGAGAAAACACAACACAATTGCCAGTGGGTTATTCTGTCGTCCTTCGGAAAAAAATCTCCATCTCTTACACATATGAATGCAAAGAGCTGTATCTTTTCAAGTAAGAAAGAATAGGCTTTGTGTAGTCCAAAGTGATTCTCAATGAGACAGGACATTTACATTTGTCCTTGCTACTTTCCTGGGGTGTGCCAGTGGCCGAATCCTCACCCGGGGTGAACCTCCCACTGCTCCATCATCACACTCGGCCGCCTGTTGTCGTTTTTGATGTGGCCTCACAGAGTCCTGCTCAGAGCTGACTTAGCTGGGCTGCTCCTCACAGAAATGTTAACAAGCACAGGCTCCGAGGAAATGGCGCTCCTGCGGGGATTCTGACCCGAGGCCACAGATTCAGTAGTGGGTTTATAGCTTCATAGCATGGTTTTCATTTAGTCCCCTCAAAGATTTGTATTTCTCAGACTTGCAAACTCTCCCACCCGCTCCCATCCCTCGAGGGTCTTCTACCCCCATTCCAACCCCAGAGGAAGTTTCTCTTGTAAAGAACAGAGTCCAGTTAGGGAGCTAATGAGCTACATACCCGGCTTGATACACACTTTCTCCCTCTTCAAAAGGGGCTCGCAGGGGGCTTGGTGTTTGTGCACTGCCAAAGTCGCCACAAATCATCCCCCATATTGTCAGCTCCTCCAAATTATTTTCTGTTTATCGGACTTGGTCATTTGGAGTAACTTTTAGACTGGATATTGACAGCTGAAATTTTTTGATACACTTGAAAAAAATTAATTACTCGTCAGTTTTATTTTTTACACAGAAATTCCCATTATGATGACTTGGTATGATGGATTTTGTTCAATTTAACGTTACTCTTTTTATTTCGAAAGCACTTGGCTTGGGAATTCCAAGTCTGCCATGGACATGGCAATGTGTTCTCAGGCCCCAGCAGGGACTGGGGTTAGCCTTTCCTCAGCCAATGTGGAAAACCAACATCCATCCACTCGTTGCTAGCGTCCCTGGAAGACTAAAACTGTCCCAGAATTAGAAATCCAGGTGGGATACAGCACTGAGTATTTGACACTTGGTTATGTGCGAGAAACAGGGAGAACATTACACATTCCTCCTAGTATGGAGCGAAGCCACAAAATCAAATGGCGCTACCCCTCCTCCAAAGTAGAACTCTCTGCTACTGATATTTAATTTTCTTCAAAGGTATTAACAGTATGACATGGTGAGAATCCATCAGATAGGAAAATAGTTTCTTTATCCCCTGTGAGTAGTTTAAATGAGGGAGGGGCTAGAGAGATATCACCGAGGTTGAGGGCATGTGGGGTTTCTCATCCGACTCACATTCAGCTCCCAGCATCCGCACACATACAATGCACATACATATATGTACACGCAGGCAGACAAATGCGCACATTAAAAAAAAAAAAAGTTAACTTTTGTTTTGGTTCCATACAGCCTCCTCAGTTGTCTCTGGTGTTATCCAGACCTCTCTACAGACTGCTCAGGGAGAAGCTGGGCCTCGAAGCTGGGCCTCGAAGCTGGGCCTCGAAGCTGGGCCTCGAAGCTGGGCCTCGAAGCTGGGCCTCGAAGCTGGGCCTCGAAGCAAAGAGAAACTGTTGGTGGCCATCAGGTGTGAATAGAGACCTAGAAGCCGGTTACACAGGGTGTTTCAAGAAGAAAATATTACCAGAGCTTCCTCGGATAGCTGAACTCATGCAGAATTTTTCCAAATTAAGTCAATAAGTTCTTTACATTACTAAAGCACATGGTGCATTTTCTGCTAACATATTTACTACGTGTATTTTGATTTTATGCAGTGGTATGCTTGAAGATGCCACTAATTTCTTACTGAGGTCAAGTGAGTGATGCTCGACCATGGCCCCTGGCACTTGCTGCTGCTGCTGCTTACTTTTTGATCTACAGAATGAACTTCTAATAGTTTTACTTTAGTCATTTGAATTTTCATCTCTGCACATTTGTTTTTGTGTCTCTTACATTTTAATAGACGGTACGTATTCATAATAATTCTTACTTGCTAATTCCACCATCAGTATCAGTTCGAATCAGTTCCAGTTGAGTCATCTTTTGATCTTTCTCATTGTGGACCATCATTTCTTTTCTCTTCTTCGTCTATGAGATTGGCTTTTCCTTGATTCTAGACTAAATTAATCTCGTTGGATGCTGAGTGCCTTTATATTCCTGCGAATTCTTGGGCTTTACTCTAGAATGTAGTTACTGAGAAGCAGCTTTATATTCTTGAGTATGTTTAGAGATTTCTCAGGTCAGACCACATCAGCACCTAGCTCAGGGCTGACTACCTTCTGCTCCCTAAGAGAGCATTCTGAGTATTTTACCAGTGTGCTCTGAGTTGTATGTGTGTCCATTTGCCAGGTGAGAACTGGCAGTGTTCCCCTCTCAGTGGGATTGCCAGAAGCTGTTTCCTGTCCCCTTTGAATGGCCCTTTACTAAGGTTTAATGTGAATAGTTTCCTCATGTACCACTAAGTATTATGATGTCCTCTTAAAAAGACTTCAGGTTTATGATTTCCCCTTCCTCCTCTCCCTTCTCCTCCTCTTCCTCCCTCTTGTTTCTCCATCCCTCCTAATTTTTATCACTGCTTTCCTTTCCTTCCTCTTCATGTTTACTTCTCTTCTTCTCCTGTTTCTCCTTCATTTATATAACAATACAAATTAAGTTGTGGACTTCTAAAAGAATAGAGATAGTTTGAGCTACCAGAACACACAGGGTGCTGGGTAGAGATCTGTAGGAAGTCCAAACACCAGCTCTGGTGCCTGTTAAACTTTAGAGACTGAATATTCTAAATCAAATCAGCAAGAACCTGTGAATGAATAGCCAATGACATCAGAAAAGAAAAATGTGTAACATTCTAAAAGCTGAACACGTAGATGAAATAAGGATGAATCAACTATAACAAATGTTACTAAGATTTAAAAATAAACATGTAAAGTGAGATTCAGCATTGAATTATTTCATGGATAGACTTTCAGTTATTTTCATTTCTACTAACCAATAAAGATCTAAAATATTGGAGGAATTATAAACTTGGTTTTTTTGGGGGGAGGGGTTTGTTTGTTTGTTTTTCGAGACAGGGTTTCTCTGTGTAGCCCTGGCTGCCCTGGAACTCACTCTGTAGACCAGGCTGGCCTGGAACTCAGAAATCTGCTTGCCTCTGACTCCCAAGTGCTGGGATTAAAGGCGTGCGCCACCACCACCCGGCATAAACTTGTATTTACTGGTTTTCTTTATGTAGAATGTTATACCTCAATATGAAAGCCAGTGCAATGCCATCGGAGGGATGGAAAACATTCTGAGAAGGTCTGCCGAGCCATGTGAAGACATGAAGACCATTGTAGTGGGTAGGCTCATCTTTTCTTAAGGCACAATGACATGTTCTAAATTAGAACTGGGAAGTAGACAGAAGCCTCCTGACCTCTTCCTCCACGTCCTCTAAGGGCCACCAGTGAGTGGCTTCCACGGAAGAAGCCTTAGCTGCTTCTCCGAGCTGAGTATCCCAAGCCTTTGCCATACTGAGACCCTGTCTGAGCACCCTGAAGGACAGAGGCTGCTGATGGTCTTTGACACTTCCGCTGGCAGACTGAGCATCCTGTCTTATCTTTTTTATTACTATGTACAAAGATTTTTTTTTTACACAAAGGAACTTAATGTTAATTTAAAAAAAAGAAGTTGGAAGTATATCTCAAGTTAGAGTCTGTGTTTGCATTATTATTATTATTATTATTATTATTATTATTATTATTATGTTTTTTTCTCTGTGTAGTCCTGGATGTCCTGGAACTCATTCTGTAGACCAGGCTGGCCTCAAACTCAGAGAACTCCACCTGCCTCTGCCTCCAAAGTGCTGTGATTAAAGGTTGGAACCAAGATGCCTGCCTCTATCTCTTTTTATTTTTTATTAACAGTTTTTAACCATGTAAACACCCTAGATGGTACTGTAAATTTCTAAGAATAAAAAAACAAACCATTTTGTTAGAGACTATAATCTGTTTGACCACACATACTTCGCTCCACCTGTGACTCGAAGTGGGAAGACCAAGCCTCGATTATTATCATAGCAGGAAAGAAGGCGGCATGTCGGCAGGCACGGAGCAAGAAGAAGCTGAGAGTTCTGCATCTGGGTCCTCGGGCAGTAGAAGGAGACAGTCACTGGACATAGCTTAAACACAAGAGACCTCAAAACCCATCCCTACAGTGACTCACACAGTCCAACAAGGCCATACCTCTTAACAGTGCCCCTACTACGGGCCAAGCTTTCAAACACGTGGATCTATGTGGGCCATACATATTCAAACCACCACAATGAGTTGTTCACCATAAAACATGTGTCCTGTTTCTGATTTTGGCCTTATATTAGTACTGCTTAGTAACACTAAAAGAGAAGTTGAAAGGTAATGAGTATTAAAAAGTTGATGAACATAACTGATAACTTACATACAGAATTCAGCATACTGGCTTAATTTCTGTTTTACAAATGACTCACTTAAAGCACTGCATTCTTGTTAAGTGGGCAGACCCTACTCTGTACGGACTAGTTAATGATTAAGTGGCATTGTGTGGTCTTCGACTCCTTCAGGAAAATAATTTCCCAATGAGACAAATTAAAGAGAGTTCGTGAGAGACTTGTAGAGAGTTTTAAAAATAAGAGCATTTATGAGAAATGTGGCAGTATATAGTGTATAACCTCTACTTAAGAAGTCAGGGGAAAACTTCCCTACCTAGCCAAGAATGCAGACTGGTCAGTTTCAGGAACTTGTTGGTCACAAGGCCCCTAGTTGGGGGTCCACACAAGAAGCAAGATATGAATCATCTGGGTGGTCAGCCATGAAAAGAATAACCATTGTCCAAACCACATTCTTGTGACAATAAAAGTGCAGAATGTTTTCCTTGTGACCCTGACTCAATTAGGGGCTGGGTCTCTTAGAATTTTCCACTGTTTTCCTGTTATGTTTCCTTGCTAACCCCCTCACCCCCCTACTTTGTGGTTTTTCCCTTTAAATACCCCTTACTTCTTGTGTTTGGGGTCGAACTCCTCTGGCCTGCTAGGCTATGTGTTCGACCCCAGATCTGGCTTCCCTCCCCCCCCACCTTGAATAAACCTCATGATCGGTCTCTCGTGAATTATTGGGTGGTCGTGTCATCCCGAGACTTGAGTGAGGGTCTCCCCAGCTCTGGGGGTCTTTCAGAGACACCCCTGTGAGCATTATCTGGGGATTATGATGAAGCGCTGATTAGTTCTTGATGTCTTGTGCCCCCGTCCCCAGATGCTGGGGCTTTGCCAATGCAGTCTCCTAGCCAGTGAAGTCTCCCCTAGCTCCTACCACAGAGGACAGAGAATAGCCTTAGAGCTGTCCTTATTTTCAAACTTCCGAAAGCCTTTCCAGTGACCTTACTGAAAACTAACATGCAGCAGGAAATAAGCTGATTTTCATCCATATTTTCCAAGTCAGTAATATAGAAATGCAGAGCTTTTTGAGCTAGTGTTTTTAGGAATAGCAATTAATATCCAGCATCTCTTGGACAAGACTGAAGAGAATGAGTCAAGTGAGAATGGCTCATTAGTTCAGATCGCTTAGTTCAATTACTATCTTCCATAGGCTCAAGAAAATAAAGAGAAAGAAAGAAAGAAAGAAAAAGAGAGAGAGAGAGAGAGAGAGAGAGAGAGAGAGAGAGAGAGAGAGAAATTAACAGGGATGTGGGTGTGGATAGGTTAATTGTAGACCTTCACCTCTCCTTCCTCTCCCCCCCAGATCCAACCGCCCCAGTCTCACCCCAAGTTTGCATCGGACTACCTGCCTTCCTCTCTGCCCTCATCTCCAGCAAATCTCAGAGATCTTCCCCAACTTCCCTCTGCACTTGTCTCTTTGCACTTTGCCCATCTCCAGCAGGCAAGAAATGAGGTTATATCATGGCCTCTGTACTTGGGCTTTCAAAACCTATTTTGTTATTGTTACCGACACTTCAAGTAGAGATCTGACAGGGCTAGTTTGGGTTGTGTAACTTCCTTAAATGACGAAAAGAGGGTTAGGCCACCCTGTAACAAGGGTTGAGTCAAGATTAGGTAGCTTGGGTAAGATTGGTAGTACAGGGTAAACACATCATCATCTAGGAGATTTAGGGAGTAAAAGTTAATTCCTTGCCTGTGCCAATTATCCAATATACATTGGCAGGCACTCTTTCTTTCTTGACCTGTTGCAGTTCCTCAAAGGTCACCTACTAATCTGCCTTCCAAACTGATGACAGAGAAAAGTGCAACCTGGAGAATGCTGCCAAGCCAGATTCTTAAAGCTTGCTCTCAGGATCCTGCATCCCTTGATCTCCTGCTGTATTGGATCTGAGACTGTGATGTGAAAACTATTCAAGCCTTAGTGGAGCAAGTGTGTGTCCTTAAACCCTCCAGGGAGTCTTAGAGTTCCTGTTGGGTTACTGGACCAGGTTTAGAAACACAGCTGCTAACACCTACAGCTATAAAAGATGGTTGCCTAATTGTCTAAGGCTGAAAATGTAGGTTAGGAATGCTTCCAAAGGATGGGAGAATCCACGGTTGACTTTAGGTATCCTGTAATACAACAGGCTAGAAAAAGGGCTGGAGACATGGTTCAGCACTTGGAAGCACTTGCTGTTCTGCCAGAGGACTCAGCTTAGATCCCAGCATTCACATAAAGTGGCTCACTATTGCCAGTAACTCCAGCTCCAGGGAATCCGTTGCCTTATTCTGGCCTCTGCAGGCACCTACACACAAGCACATATACATCCGACAGACATAGATAAAAAAATAATTCTCAAAAAAACTAATACAGAAGATAGAAGACCTTCTCTGTGATATGGGCTGTCTGAATCCTTGTTTGCTTCTAGTTCTACCTGATATTTATTCAAGTTCTTATGCAAACCGTGAAGCTTCCTTAGTTACTCTTGATATTGATGCTCAGTTCTTGACTTCAAAAAGAATAGTCTCTGTTATTATCCAAATTATTTCACGGAATGTTATGGTGGGCATTTTGTGTGTGTGTGTGTGTGTTTGGCTGCAAATGCTATGTCATCAGCAGCTCTGTTTAGAAGAGGCTAAACAACTACTTTCCCAGACTCAGTTTCCGGCATCTGTTTTTAATTGTAGCATGATGGTTAGATTACAATGATATAGATCTACTAGCTATTTTGTATACATTGGAGTTTTTAATTTCTCACTTCAGTTGGGAATTTGATATTCATGCTAGTTTAGCTCCTGCTTAGGCTGTCCCAGGTCCCTGCAGTGAGTGTTTCATGTGGGTCACATGATCAGCCTCACAGGAACCTCGGGTATGTAGTAGGTGATTATCACAGGTTACAAACCCTGAAGAAATGTCAGGCAACTTTATCTAAAGTAGCAAAGTTTGAAAATAACTTAGAAAGAAAAGCAACTTTCCTGGCTTCTTGTTCTATTACATAGTGCCTTTTTTATTAAGAAAATACTCTGCATCCCAAATAACTACAAACATTTAATTCTGTTAGATAGACAAGATGTTTCATGCCTGTAATCCATATATTTGGGAAGCCTGAGGCAGTAAGATTACTATGTGTTTTGAGTCCAGCCTAGTCAATAGTACAAGAGCCCATCTCAACAAATAAACAAATAAAAACCTAGTTTATTAGATCATAATGTCAAATTTTCACTTAAATTGGGTTGCTCAACTACATTCATTTTATTTTGTCATACCTGAAGTTTTGTCCCCCCCCCCTTTTTGTTTTGTTTTGTTTTTTTCAAGACAGGCTTTCTCTGTGTAGCCCTGGCTGTCCTAGAAATCACTCTGTAGACCAGGCTGGCCTCCAACTTAGAAATCTGCCTGCCTCTGCCTCCCAAGTGCTGGGATTAAAGGTATGTGCCACCACTGCCTGGCTATATATTTCCCTTTTTAAATTGACAATCAGGTGATCTGAACTCTATGAATAATATGAATGCATCAAAGAAAATCCTACCAACTATACTTTAAAAAATAAAGCTATTTCCGTATTTTTAAAATAATAACATTGGAAGAAGTAACTTATGGGTTTGTGTTATCAAATACTTTGCTGATATTTTGTGGTCCTATAGTACTTTTTTATGTTGACACCTAGAAATAGTGCATCCGTTTTACCCACATTTTATTGTCTTCCATGACAAGAATTGCCTTCTAAATGAGTGATTTATAATTTGAACTTTCAATGAAAGAGTGTTTTTAGGTAGATGCTTTGGGGGTTGTTTGAGGAATCAGACTATGGCAGCCTTCAAGAATATTCAAGCCAATCACTTTCTTCTTCCACCTATTTATTCACAATGTTAGAGCATATCAAGAAAGCTCTCATTATACGTAGTTGACTTGGACTCGTGATCAAATCTCATGATCCGTGAAAAAAGTAAATCTCTGTTCTCTATAAAATTATCCAGCATCAAGTATTCTGCTATAATAGTGGAAAATAAAGTATTGCCCCAAACACATATAATATCAGGGTTGTCACATTTGAATGGAGACACACAAACAATATTATTAAAGTTCAATGGTGGCTCAAGGGTCAAATGTCAGAGGACACAGGCAGGAAGTAAAAACATTGTCAGAATGGAACAAGATAAAGAATACAGAGAGAGAGAGAGAGAGAGAGAGAGAGAGAGAGAGAGAGAGAGAGAGACAGACAGACAGACAGACAGACAGACAGAGTGGGAGAGGAAGGAAAGAGAGAGGGAGGGACGAAAGGGAGAGAGTGTAAGAGCACAAAGCACAAAGAAAAGAGGAACAGGAGGGGAGAAGTGGCTCATCTCCCTTGTCAGGTCGTAAGGACTTTTCTAGAAGCTCATGCAGCAGAAGCCTGACTTTCTGCACCCATCACTGGTAAGAACAAGTCCTCTAGAGAAGCTAGAGACACAGGGGGTGACCACAAAAGGAAGCTGCTGACTTCTTCATTATTTGCTGTGGGTAGTCAAACACAAGGAGTTAGGACATTCTCAATCGACTGCAGAACACTACCTGTGACTGACAATTGCTTCCCACTCAAAGTTACATGATTCCAGGGAAATTTATTCACCACATTTTTGGAATTGACCCATTACCCAGTTTCAAAATGATAATTATCCCTTAATAGAAAAGAAAAATCATCTAAATTCCCAAGATACCTCTGCAGTTTGGGTACCTTCTTTTTGTTACTCTCTTAAAATCCTGTGAAGTTTCTCAGTTTCAGTGTCATTATGCTTCAAGGAAAAATGTAAAATATTATTTTGTCCACTATAGCAGGAACATCTCCACATGTTTAGGTCGTTCTTCTCCTCCTCCTTTTCATTCTCCTCTTCGTCCTCTTTGGTGGGTAAATGTTGCTAACTGAGTGTTGACTTTTATGCATACAAGTAAGTGTCTAGTCTTGTATCTTGTTTTGATTGCAGTGTTAAATGTTCTAAGATTACTATTATTTTATTATTACTTTTATTATTTTTACAGTCCAGTTGTTACCCCCCCTCCTGGCCCCCCCTCCCACAGTTCCTCCAGTTCCTCATCCCATTCCTCTTACCCCCCTCTCCAAGAGGATCCCCCCCCCCCCCCCGCTCCATGCCAGGCCTCCCCACTCCCTGGGACCTCAATTAGGCGAATCTCCTCCTACCGAGGGCAGATCAGGCAGTCCTCAACTGTGTCTGTGCCTAGGGCCTTGGACCAGCTGGTGTACACTGTCTGGTTGGTGGCTCAGTGTCTGAGAGATCTCAGGGGTCTGGATTAGTTGAGACTGCTGGTCTTCCTATGGGGTTTCCCTCCTCCTCAGCTTCCTCCAGCTTTTCCCTAATTCAACCTCAGAGGTCCCTGACTTCAGTCCAATGGTTGAGTGTAAGCATCTGCATCTGTTTCAGTCAGCTGCTGTTGGGCCTTTCAGAGGACAGACATGTTAGGCTCCTGTCCATAAGTACATCATAGTTCAGCAATAGTGTCAGGCCTTGGAGCCTCCCCTTGAGATGGATCTCAAGTTGGGCTGGACCTCCTTCCTCTGAGGCTCTTCTCCATTTTTGTTCCTGCAGTTCTTTTAGGCACGAACAATTCTGGGTCAGAGTTTTTGAATGTGGGATGGCAACCCCATCCTTCCACTTGATGTCCCGTTTTTCTACTGGAGGTGGACTCTACAAGTTCCCTCTCCCTATTGTTGGACATTTCATCAAAGGTCCCTTCCTTTGAGTCCTGAGAGTCTCTCACCTCACAGGTCTCTGGCACTTTCTAGAAGAACCCCCCACCTCCCATGCCCTAGAGGTTGCATATTTCCATTCATTCTACTGGCCCTCAAGACTTCTCTCCTGTCTCTCTCTTCCCCTCCCAGTTCCTTCTCCCACCCAAGTCTCTCCCTCCCTCTGCCTCCTGTGATTGTTTTCTTCTCCCTCCCAAGTAGGATTGAAGCATCCTCACTTGGCCTCTTCTGCTTGTTAACCTTTTTGAGTTCTGTGGATTGTATCCTAGGTATTCTGTACTTTTTCCCCCAATATCCACCTATTATTGAGTACATATCATGTATAACCTTTAGGGTTGGGGTTACCTCAGTCAGCATGACATTTTCTAGTTCCATCCATTTGCCTACAAAACTCATGATGTGCTCTTTCTTACTAGCTCCGTTGTGTACATGAGCCATGTTTTCTGTATCCATTCCTCTGTTGTGGAACATCTGGGTTGTTTCCAGCTTCTGATGATAACAGGTAAGGTTGCTAGGAACTTAGTGGAGCACCTGCCTTTTTGTTGTGTTGGGCATCTTTTGGATATATGCCCAAGAGAGGTATAGCTAGCTCTTCAGGTAGGCCTATTTCCAGTTTTCTGAGGAACCTCCAGATGGATTATTATTTCTTATTTCATTACAAAGAGGTTACCAGTCTTGAGCCTTTTCACCTTTAAATTTCATCCTTGCCACGTTTCCATCTCCATGTCCAATTAATTTCGCCTCAAAGCCTATTTTCCTTAACCTCGTTTTCAGTGCACAGTCTTCACTTTTGTTTTGAACATTGCAGTAGTTGATTGCCTCACCCCCACTATTAATTCTCTAGAATATTTCATAATATAATCAAAACTAAATAAAGGAAGTCTTTAGTAAATATTATAAGAATAAGTCAGGGGGCTAAGTGTTTAAATTAATGAGAGAGCACTAGCCTTAGCAACACACACACACACACACACACAAAGTAAGAAAGAAAAATAAAAAGGAATAATGAACAAATTTCAAATTTTTGTTTTTTCCTCCTTACTTAAAACATGTAACGGTCATTGTGCAACTCCCAAGCTCCTGTCTATGGACAACATCCCAAAAGACTAAAACTTCTTGAGGAAAGAGACTACAGCTGTTTGGTTAGCATCATATCCTAGGACCAGACTGCTCCCTTCAGCACTCTGGATGCATGTACATTTGTTAATGGAGAGGGTGATATAAAGTTGAGTCAGTATTATGAGAATTTCTGAAATTCTTCCAGTAGGACTCCTGTGAATGAGTGCTCCCCTTTTCTGGTAATCATCTCAAAGCCCTTTCTGATCGCCCTGACATTGTGATTACCATGGTATCTGACAGAATAGAACTAACCTTCTGCAGTCCTTTTATCAGTGAAATGTTATATGTGGACAAGTTTAAAAATTAACATGATATTCCTACTTAAATATCAAAATTTGTTTAAAGGGTATCAGTTGGACCCACAATTTTACCATTTTAAGACCCTACTTGAAGGTTACTATTTTACTAATAATTTATTTAAAACTAATAATATTGCTTGTTACAGAAAAAAGGATGCCTTTATATAAAATAATATATCTGGTTTGCTAAACAATTTGTGCAAATATAAAAATACACCAACTGTCTTGTAGAGACGGTACACATTTTCTGTATTGCTTTCAATTTATTCTTACTAGGGTATTAACAGAAGTTGTAGTCTACAGCAATTAACTGCATTTTCTCATCCCTGCCCCTGCAGGAGGCTTTTTTCTTTTTCTTTCTTTCTTCTGTCCCCCTGTTTGTTGTTTGTGCCATCATCTGATCTGTAAATTTTACTCATGGTAAACCAAAATAATCCATGCGTAGGTAATTGTCTTCAGAATTAATTCACTAATTGGAGATAATCCCTTGTCACTACACTTACTCCAAGGTCACTTGTTCAAAGTGCAATGTCTTAATTAACCTTGACCCTGGCTGTGAGATTTTTGCTATTTCTGTCTGTGATTGGCACTCTGGGGTCCAAGCAATATCATTTCCCTCGGTTGCATTTGCTAGTTACAAAATGTCGACAAGCCAGCTTTCCTTTCTTTGAAAGTCTGCACAACAGAAGATATTTTTACAGAGGTTATCATAGATTCTTCATGTTGTAGAGAATCTTTTAAAAATAAGTAAAAGGCTATGCATCCTCCATTATCATGCCTCCAGTATGACAAGATTCACATGCCACACTTACACCCACTCATAGTAACAGGCACATAAGTAAAGCACACTTGCTTTTTGTTTAAAAAGATCTTATTATCACCTTATTTTTATATTATCTTCCTTCGAACAGGTTATCTCCCTTAAACTACAAAGTATTATGCAAAAAATATGATGTATTTTAAGCCCACTATTTATTTTGCATCTTTATGTTTTCATATTTGTAATTATTCCTTTGACACATTTCAGTATCTTTGCTTTTCCATAGAGTTTTATCTGTGGACTGTATGAAATTACCCTTATTTATTGAAGTTCACGTATCGAGGGTAGTGCTTACACCCCAGGCTACATAGTGAGAGTCTGTCTATTCAGTAAAAGTAGTAAAAGCATAGAGTTATGGTTACTAAGAAAACTAGACCAAATGTAAGCTAAAATTAATGTGAATTTTAAAATATTCTTAGACTAATGGTTACTCTTTAGGGAACTCATACCTACAGGAATTAAAATTTTAAAGATAAAACAGAGAAAAAATGATTCTGAAAATTTGTATGTCATTGTTGGTCTATGAAGAAAGTTTAGTTAATAAAAAAATTCATTTAATCTTCAGAATGAGGCAGGTAGGAAAATATGTGAAGAAAAGGTGAGTACACAGGTTCAAATGTGACTGGTGAAAGAAAACATGTATATGAGAAGTTCAACGAAATCCCTGCACAGAAAATCATGAAGAAAATTACCTTAAGCCATGTAATAGTCAAACTGCTCAATATACATAATAGAGAAAATATTAAAAACATCCAAAGGGGATGTAACCATACATAGATATTTTAACAAACAGTAACAATATATAGATTAATAAAATGTAATAATTACAGCAAATTTCTCTTTATGAACAATGCAAGTAAAAGAGTAGCATTTTGAAAGACAAAGAAAAATGTCAGCCCAAATTTATGTACCCAGTCAATATATTGTTCAAAAATAAGAATAATGTGCCTTAGAAGTACAAAAGCTGAAGATGAAAGAATTTTTTGCCTGCATAGCAGCCATATAGATCTGCATACCAGAACCATGTCAAAGAGTGTTTCAGCAGACATATAATGAGAGAAGGTGAAACGAGGAGCCAGCATGAAGGAAAGATGCAAGTCAACGATGGGAACTGATTGATAGGTAAGAGCATGGAGGAAAGATGTTAGTTAATGATGGGAACTGATAGGTAAGAGCATGCATATTTTCTGTTATTTGAAATTATTTGTAAATAAAATGATGAAAAATTAATAAGGAAAATGACATTTAAATTTCACAAAATTAATAGTCACATTAAATGTAAATAATACCACCATATAATGTAAAAGAAATGCTGTCACACTGAATATAAAACAAAATCTAAGTACTTATAGCCTATAATAATTAAACTTTAGAAGGATGCCAATGGGCTTAGAGATGAAAGATCTGCAGATACAAGACATATGATTCTAGTTTGATCCCTGGATCCCATAGTGTAAGTAAATAATGGAATCCCAATCCCAGTAGTTAAGCTTTGATTTCCATGTGTCCCCAATAACACATGCATGTTCCCCCCCCACACACACACACATCATAAACACACATACACTTCATATTCACAATTAAGAGTTTTAAATAAATAAAAACAGCTTAAGAATAATGGACTGAATAAGTAATACAATATTAGTACTGATTAAAAGAAAGTTGTGATGGCTATACTAAGATAATCAGAATTCTATTTCAGTAAAGGAAATTGTGCTTTGAAGAAAAGGGGTTAATTGTTTATAACATAATGTATGCGTGTGATTAGGATTTCAAATATATGGAGCAAAAACTGATAGAATGGCAATGGGAAATGGCAATGTAGGCATATCTTTAAAAAATTACTTCCGTATTACCTTCTCTTTTGGGTTTGTTGAAAGATTTCTTGCTTTTTTCTAGTGTATACTTTCCCTCCATGTATTGGAGTTTTCCATCTATTATCCTTTGTAGGGCTGGATTTGTGGAAAGGTAATGTGTAAATTTGATTTTGTCCTAGAATATCTTGTTTTCTCCTTCTGTGGTAGTTGAGAGTTTTGCTGGGTATAGTGTCCTGGGCTGCCATTTGTGTCCTTGTAGGGTCTGTATGAGATTTGCCCACGATCTTCTAGCTTTCACAGTCTCTGGTGACAAGTCTGGTATAATTCTAATAGGCCTGCCTTTATATGTTGCTTGCATTTTTTCCCTTACTGCTTTTAATATCCTTTCTTTGTTTTGTGCACTTGGTGTTTTGATTATTATGTGATGGGAGGAATTTCTTTTCTGGTCCAATCTATTTGGAGTTCTGTAAGCTTCTTGTATGTTCATGGGCATCTCTTTCTTTAGGTAAGGGAAGTTTTCTTCTCTAATTTTGTTGAAGATGTTTACTGGCCCTTTAAGTTGAGAAACCTCTTCTTTACCTATTTTCCTTAGGTTTGGTCTTCTCATTGTGTCTAGCATCGTCTTCTCAATAATAGACTGAAAGGCATCTAGGAATCATTAAGTGTTGAAGACTGGCTCTGATGCTTTGATTCAACCAGGAATGTGCTTACTCAAATGCTAAGGGTCCTTGTCCCCAATTGGTTTTTGATTAATCAATAAAGATGCCAGTGGCTAATGGTTGGAAAAGGGACTTGGGGTGGGACTCATATTGTTGTACAGGCTAGGACACAGAGAGGAATGGAGAAGAATTGCCATGACTCAAGGAATAGGATAGGACTCAGGAGCAGTAGGAGATAAGGCCAAAAAGCCATGTGAGATTTTAGATAAGTGGCCACTTGCCACTTCTCCAATTGGGCCAGAGGCAGCAGGGGAAGGTTTAAGAGTGCCCAGCCTTTGAGGGACCAAGGCATTTCAAAAATAAGCATGTGTGTGTGTGTGTGTGTGTGTGTGTGTGTGTGTGTGTGTGTGTCTTTCCAAAGATGGTTCCTAGGCAGATGCTCATGTTTGATCCAAGGGCAAAGCTGTGTAGCACCAACTCTCCACTACAACCAAGTACACAGAACATATATATATATATCATTAAGTTTGATATATTTGACTGTTAAGCTATACTCTTCCAAATAGTACACTAAAACATGTATTCTCAATCACACATAACATATATCAATATACATTATGATCTAAGCCATAAACACTTATAAAATATATTTTATAATTACAATAAATCATTTTGATCATTTGAAAATAAGTCATTATGAATCAATTATAGAAATGCATTTAGAAAATTCCTAGGTGTTTGAATAAAAGACTAAGCACAAAAACCTCATTGGTCAAGAAAAAAAAAAAGATACAGTATGAAACAACTGACTGAGGAAAAACATATCCAAGTCTTGTGAATTCCTTGTCTAGTGACTGTTGAAGGTAATCCATTAAATACCTATATCAAATAAAATAGTATCAAGCTAATAACTTCAAGTTAAAAAAAACTTAAAAGAGAAGCTGATCAAACTCAACAAAAGTAAGTTAATGTCAAATCGGAAATCACTACCCAAAGAGAAAAAGAGAACAATACAGAAAATCAATGAAACTAGTATTTCTTTCAGCAAAGCAATAAAAAAGTAAAAGTCAAGAAAGTGTCCATGAAGAAAATGATACCTTGAACAAAAAATAGAACTAAAGAAGCAACCAAAAAAGAAAGTCTGTAAATAAAATAATACCACAATGACTGAAACTAAAAGTCATTAGAGGAATTTAATGAAAATCTGCCTCTGATCATATTTTAAAAAGTATTAAAGAACTTGGAAAGATCAAAACAAAGACAATCAAATCTAAAAGACAAAAAAAAAAGTTTTTTAAAAAGTGAATTAATCTTTAAGAACCCATGAAACACCACCAGGTAGTTCTATATAAACACCATGCCAGGGCTATCATGGAAAGAAATAACATGGACAAAGGATTATTTGTAGAAATAGTGATCCATATTAACAAATTTAGTCAAGATAGTAAACATCCATAAAACACAATGAACTCGAGTAGAGTAACTTAAAGTTGACACAATATGAAATGCACTGTAGTCAATCTCTAGAATTAAAAGGATAATATGAAGTCAACAAGACAAAGTGATTGTTATATACCTGAAATCCTCAAAATTGCAGAAGTTCTCTTACAGAAACTTCAGAAACTAGAAACCAGTGGTAATTGAAAATAGTTGTCAGTGTTTTATAACCAGCAGAAATGTCATTCAAAAGTGAACAAGAAAGTATGACATTTCTAGAAAAAGAAGATCTAAAATTCAACCTACAGGAAATGTGCAAATAAATCCTTCAGCTTGAAATGAAAGAGCACCAGATGGTAACCTAAAGGCTTAAAGCAAAACCAAGATCCATGTAAAAGCAAATGCAAGACGGATTGTAAAACAAAATTGTGGATAAACTCATCTTTTGTTTTCCAGTTGATTTACAAGAACAACACATTTAAAGGAAAATGATTATTAGCCTAAAACCTAGTATTATAACTTTGGTTTGTAGTTTCATAGTTTAATACATAGCTACAGAGAGTATGAACTAAAAATGTAGGGTACATGTTTATTATCATAACTTTGTCACATCAAGAGCTTGAAAGGATAGAGGTGGCACTGTCAAAAGGGGAGAAGGGTAGAATATTATCAAACTCAAGGTGATATAACATAAAGTTACAGTACTGAGATCTTAGACTGTTAACTGTAATATTCATGGTAATCACAGTGGTAATAGCCAGAGACACTGGGGAAATGAAAATTAGATTTAAAGATTTCATTAAAAAAAAAAACAAAAAACCAGAATTTAGTAATACAACAAATAAGAGACAAAACAGTTCTAAAACATACTGAAAACAAAAATCAAAATAACAGAAGACCTCTTTTGCCAGTAATTAGTGAAACTAGAGATTAATCAAACTATGAAATCCAAGGCATAGATCAGCAGAATGAAATGGAAAATATGATCTATTGTGCACTGAATAGAAAAATCTCACTTTATATTCTGAGCTGTAAATAGGTTGAAAGTGAAAGAGTGGAAAAAGTTATTTCAGGTAAGCAATCTTCTAAATAGAACTTGGGGTAGGTTTACTAAAGTTAGACTGATTATATATTTAAAAATCTTACAAGCAATACAAGGAAGTTATATATTATTATAAACCAATATAATAATACAGTGTTAAACATTATAAATGTTCCAAAAAGCCTAAATATCAGCATATTATGTATCAGAATATATTATGCAGAAATTGGCAGTCAAAGGAAGAAATATAATGGTATAAAAATGATTGGAGGTTTCACTAACTGATTCTCATTAATGTTCAGAACATCTAGGCAGAAGTTAAACAAGGAAATATAGACAGGCCAGGAACAATACAAAAAAACACCACAAGACTATGTACACCCAATGTCCAACCACAATTAACATTCCTTCTAAGGGCACATGGGATGCATTTCAAAGATGGCCTAAAAGTAGAAAAAGCATTGGATTCTGGAAAGAGCACTGGGAGGAATAATCAGAGTTGGGAGAGAGGAGAGGGAATAGAAAGTATAAAGAAAGTAAATGAGTATGTTTCACATGTGTATGGAAAAGTTACACTGACTCCTATTCATTTGTACAACTATGTGTTCGTGATTTTTTAAAATCCAGGAATAGGTGGTATATACCTTTAGTCAGAGCAATCCGGAGGCAGAAGCAGGCAGATCTCTGTAAATTTGAGGCCATGGGGCTGAGAGGAAGAGCTGCAGTTTAACTTCAACAGAGCCGGGCAAAAAATTATAGCTTTTTATAAATATATTAATATAACCCGAGTTTTCAAAGAACTGCACAAATTAAACTCCAATTTTATTTTATTGCTTTTTAACATTTTCTTCATTCAAAGGCACTGTTAAGATAATAAAGTTGCACAGAAGGAAGCATTTCCAAGTGAGATACAGCTGTGGTTGTGCTTTGGTAAGACAAAATGCTTAAAGCCCAAGAATAAGAATTTCAGTTGTTAAAATGCAAATTATTTGTGAAGGGATTGTCAGACAAACTTTCAGATTGCAAAGAAACACACTATCACAGGTTCAGCTTAATTTAACACTGTGAAATGCACACTAGAAAAAAAGATAATAGTATACTCCTATTAGAATACTTGAAATTAAAAAATTCTGACCATCCCTGTTGCTGGGAGGCTGTGGAGTCACTGGAATTCCCAAAGACTGAGGATGGAGGTGTAAGAAAGTATCACTGTAATGTAAAATTGCCTGGAATGTTTCAAAATATAAATGTGCTAATAAATCAGCTCTTGGCCATTCAAGAAAACTTGAAACAATCCTTTATATCAAGACCATTTATAGCAACACCAAATGAAAACAACCCAGACATCTATCATCTATCCAGAGAAATAAACACATTTTAGTCCACCACATCATGAAATATTACTTAGCAAAAATAGAAATAAGCAACTTGAGTGGATCTCAGAATAAGCAATCTGACTAATGAGAACTTACAAATAGGGCTTGGAGAGATGTCTCCGCTGTTAAAGGCACTCACTGCTTTTGAAGAAGAGCTGGATTTGAGTCTTAGCCTTCACTTGGGAGTTCCCAATGGTCTGTCACTTCAGTCCCAGGACATCCCATAGTCTCCTTCAGCCTCTGTGAGCACTACACACACATAAATACATGCAGGCCCAACACATAAATTATGGATGAATGAGTGAGTGAGTAAGAAATAGGAGCATACTTAGTATACCATTAGTATAAATCTCAGGAAGATTACTATCTTCAGTAATGGGAATGACATCAGTGGCTGCCACTGGGTGAAATGAGTTGACATCATTCACATGAAATTAATAGATGGGAGAAATTTTGGCAATGGGGGGCAATTATGCTATATTGGACGTGATGATGGTTCCACAGGGGTGTGTGTGTGTGTGTGTGTGTGTGTGTGTGTGTGTGTGTGTGTGTGTATATATATATACATATATATATATATATATATATGCCAAAGTCTATTAAATGATACACTTTAATATGTACAATACCTTACATGGCATTTGTACCTCCATTTTTAAAAAAATCTACTCACAGCTGGGTTTCTATTGTAGTTTGAAAGAAAAGTGTTATTTACAGCATTCACCTTCATAGTGAAAGTTCAGGGGTTCCTAGCAAAGAATTCAAATAGCCATGATTCCCAGAGCAACGTAGAGATTGAGAATCATGCTATATTTATAGTCGTCTGTGAGCTTTTAAGCTTTGGGGGTTTATTAATCAGCTTCATGTTACTATATAAAAAATATGAGGCAATTAACTGAGAGAGAGAAAAATTTGGTGCTGCTCACAAGTTGAAAGTTCAAATCCAAGATCAGGCAGCTCCCTGGTGTCTCCTCTGAGTCCAGTGGTGGACGGAAATGTCAGAAGCATATTTTGAAGTGAGTGTTTACTACATCCTGGGCCATGATGCTTAGAGGGAGGTAGACAGGGAGACAGGCAGAGATCAATCAGAGCCCCCTCCCAAGATTCTAGAGATGGCCTGCACTCAATGGCTTATGTGTTTTCATAAGGCTTCAGTTTTTAAGGGTTCACTGCTTAGTGAACCCTTCTTAACATCGTATCCTGGAGACCCAGACTGTGCATATGAAGTTTTGGGAGCAGAGGGGCACTTGCTTAAAACATAATAGGAAGTATGAACCACTGTTATCTTTTCCTTAACACTCTCTCATGAAGTTGTTGAGAAAATGTAATAGATATCAGATCCATAGAAGTTAGGTGGTGTATTGTTAAATATATCTATCATAGGGTCAAATTTGATTGGATTATTCAGTCAAAGAGATATATGAGTCAGACAACCCAAATCTTTTTTAATAATTGATGCTACAGAAGATGGCAGGTTGACTCAAATGTAGAATTTACAAGCAGAGGAAATGAAGGCAGAATACATACATGTGCTCAATAAGAAAGAGATGGAAGAGGAACCAGATATGAAAACTGAGAAGTAATACAGAGGTAGGAGGACTCCAGGAAATGACGGGGTCACGGGATGTAAAAGAAGAAGCATTTTCAAGAAAACAATGTCAAATGTGGTAGTGATGGAAACGAAGACCCAGTGTAGCAGCTTTAGACTGTAGCAAATGTGGGTTTTTTTTCGAAAGAACACCTTTCCCATTAGGTGAGGAGGCTGGACATACAGGGCTTAGAGGGGGTGGCTCAGACATGCAGGCTGTTCAGTTAACATTTCAAGACCTTAGGGATTCACAGAGAAAAAGAATCATAATATTATTAACTCTAGCCAGGGAGCAGAGGATTTCTCCACATTGGGAAGTACTAGGGCATGCGCTGTGTGACAGGTGACAGGGACTATCAGGTGATACTGAGCGAGAAAACAGTAAGCAGACTGTTCAAATCCACGCTCTTTACCAGCTTTGGTGACCAAATGCCTTTTAAAATGCAAGAAGACCACGTACAGTAACAGGTGCTATGGACCCAAGGGCCCAGTACAATGTGACCTTGAACAAAGTGATTTGCCTTGTGAGCCTTAGTGTCTATTGTGAAATCCAATCCAAACCCACCAAGATATAAATTAGATATGCTCATCACATCCCTGATTTGCTTACATGCTGAACTGCCGAGACTCTTTACCTGCTTAGAATAAGGAGCCTGAAAAGTTATTGTTTTATCGTTTTAATCAAAGAAAGAATTTTCTTCTCTCATCAGTAGATGAGAAAAAAATAATTATGAAAATGCAAAGTTTAAATATCATGTTCCCTCTTTTTGCATGTGGATGTGTTTAAGGTACTCATGTATGCATATTCATGTCTCTATCCATGCATGTGTGTAGAAGCTAGCAGGTGATAGTAGGTATCTTTTTCTGTCAGTCACTTTGTACTTTATTTTTTTAATTAGATGTTTTCTTTATTTACACTGCAAATATTATTTCCTCCGAAATCCCCCACCATGCCATCCCCCTCTCCCTGCTCACTAACCCACCGGTTCCCGCTTCCCTTTCCTGGCATTCCCCTACACTAGGGCATCGAGCCTTCACAAGAAGAAGCTGAAAAGGACCCAGCTGTCCTTCAACAGGAATGGAAACAGAAAATGAGGTACATTTACACAATGGAGTACTACCTAGCTAATTAAAAACGATGAATTCATGAAGTTCTTAGGCAAATGGATGGAACTAGAAAATATCATCCTGAGTGAGGTAACCCAGTCACAAAAGAACACACATGGTATGCACTCACTGATAAGTGGATATTAGCTCAGAAGTTTGGAATTCCCAAGATACAATTCACAAACCACAAGAAACTCAAGAAGAAGGAAGACCACAGTGTGGTCTTAGAAGGGGGAACAAAATACCCATGGAAGGAGTTACAGAGACAAAGTTTGGGGCAGAGACTGAAGGAAAGGTCATCCAGTGACTGTGCCACTTAGGGATCCATCTCATATACAGTTACCCAACCTAGACACTATTGTGAATGCCAATAAGTTCTTTCTGACAGGAGCCTGATATAGTTGTCTCCTGAGAGGCTCTGTCAGTGCCAGACTAATGCAGAAGTGAATGCTCAAATCCATCCACTGGACTGAGCACAAAGTCCCCAATGGAGGAGGTAGAAAAGAGTCTAAGGAGCTGAAGTGGTTTACAGTCCCATAGGAGGAACAACAATATGAACCAAGCAGTACCCCCAGAGCTTCCAGGATCTAAACTACCAACACAAAGAGTACACATGGCTCCAGCAGCATATGTAGTAGAGGATGGCCTTGTGGAACATCAATGACTTACTTTATTTTCTGAGTCAGGTAATCTCAGCTCCTCACTGACCCTCAAGCCTGCAGGTTAGGGTGCAGGGGATAGTTAGTCACCTTGTCTCATGGATTCCCTGTTTTCCACTTTGCCTAGCACTGAGATTACAGTTGATCTACCATGCGTACCAGCATTTCATGGTTGCTGGGGATCTGAACTTCTGTCCTCAGGCTTGCGCAGCAAGCACTTTATCCATTGAAGTATCTCTCTAGCCTTTCATTGGATTTTATTTTAGGAACCCAAGCTCATTGGAGATGATCAACAAGTAAACTTACAAAGGCCACTCAGCAGAGTCCTTGTGTCTCCTGACTTACAGAGTGCTATTTTTGTTTTCCGTGTCACTGCAAATGTCAAGCAGATATTTAAGTATAAAGTTCTAGTGAGGCAGTGCTAGTGCATACCTTTAATCCCAATATGTAGGAGGCAGATACAAGTAGATCTCTTGCCTCTGGAACTACAGAGGACAGCCTGGTCTACAGAGTGAGTTCCAAGACAGCCCAGGGATATACAGAGAAACCTTGTCTCAAAACAAACAAACAAAAAACCAAAACCAACCAAAAAACAAAAAACAAAAACAAACAAACAAACAAAAACCCAACTAATATGGAGGTTCTAGAAACAGAGTCTATAGTTGACCTCTGGACCTATGACACAAAGCCTAATCATCCTTAGCTACTCTACTTATTGATAGCATAGTACCAGGAGTCATTCTAGTGTGTATGCACACATAGTATGCAGAGAGCAATGTCTGGTCACAGAAAGTGATAGATTTTCATTGCTAGATGCATATTTTATTTTTAGTATATTTTTTTCACCAATGAACTTTTTTTTCTGTTTGGATAACAATTTATAATGTCTAAATTCTTAATGTGAAGCACTTTAGTAGTATACTGGAACGACAGTAAATTATAATCTTGACAGAGGGAAATCTCTGCTTCCACAGTTTTATCTTTAAGCTCATGGGGCTCTGACAGGCCACACAGTAACGGCTAGCACACAGCTGTCGGCCTAGCCTGCATGGTACTTGCCTATAGTAACTCTTTGTTATTTATAAATAGTCATTAGACCCAGCTATATAATCAGGGTTTATTAAGCATAGCTCTTTTATATCATGAATATTTAAATAAGATAAGTAAATAAGTAAATAAATAAAATAGTCAGATGATATTTAAATTTGCCTATAAAATGGACAAGAAAGATTATTTTAAACATAAACCTCATTTTGACTCCTAATTAATTTCTAATGCAAAAGAAATTTCCCCATAGAGTAAAATCATTAATTTATCAGGAAATTGTTTGTTAAAACATACCAGTTGTTAGATAGTTTCCCCCTTTTAGTATCATAATGGTAACAAACACAATCTAAATAATTCACTGTATGATAATCATTTTCCTTGATTTACTAAATAAAATTGACAAAATTGGAGAGAAAAATCAAAGTGCTGTCCTTAGGTACTGGAAGTTAAAAGGAGCTTTAATGAATCACAGAAATGAAAAACCTTAACCTGTGAAGCTAGGGCTAAGCTAATGGGAGTTCAGTGAGATCTGGAGAGGTTGTAAAGAGTTAGTTCAGGAGCTGGGCGTTGGTGGCGCACGCCTTTAATCCTAGCACTTGGGAGGCAGAGGCAGGCAGATTTCTGAGTTTGAGGCCAGCCTGGTCTACAGAGTGAGTTCCAGGACAGCCAGGGCTACACAGAGAAACCCTGTCTCAAAAACAAACAAAC
>JADRCD010214727.1:24978-44031 GCA_019843815.1 Montemys delectorum | reverse complement strand
CCCCCCCCACTCTCCCCCCACCTTCCTCCTTCCCTCCACCCAGCTTCCTTTCTGCTCTTTTCTCTGTGCCTTCGCCTTGTCTGACCAACAGGCCAGTTTGAGCAGGCTGCTCATCTGGAACCATCAAGTGCTGAGATTCAGGTTGAATTTGTTCCTAAGATAACAGAAAGGGGCACTGCCGAAATTAATTAATTGTCAAGAGTTCAGGTTTAGACTTGAGTTTTCCCTCCACCACATCTTTTCCCTGTGTCCCTAGGCAGGCTACCCTTAACGTCTGTGACGCCTGCTCTTACCTGTGTGCCTGTGAGAGGCAGCACTGCAAAGACTTGGGGTCCATAGGCACGATGGTTTAAGGTGCTGAGCCACCCGTGCTGGTTATCCCGAGTGCTTAGTGAAGGACTTCCCTTAGAGACAGTAGAGGCTGACACCCAGGGCTTGAAGCTTCTCAGCCAAGCTTGTCCTCCAGCTGCCTCCTCACCTGTCTCTGTGCTCCTTCCGCAGATCGAGTACAATCTTATCAAGAGCTACAAAGACCACCTGGATGTCCTGGACATTCACCGAACAGACCAGGGCAGCTACCCCACCTGCATGATCTGGTACCCGCCGCTCACCAAGGAGCTCTTCCTGCTCCTTTGCAACAGCGGCTACAAAGTGAAGCTCTTCAATGCCACCACAAAGATGTGCAGGTGAGCACCAGGGCATCCTACCAATGTGCTGGCTACACCCATTTCTCAGTGCCCAGCTGCTCAGGGCTTGCGGACAGCATCATCCCATTTCCTTCTCAGAGGGAGAAACTGAGTCGAAGATAAGGTAAGGTGTATTTACCACCCAAGAGCACACAGCCAGGCTGTGCCCGCAGAAGGGTGCCAACCTGGGGTTCTTGCTCTAAGGCAGGAACCAGAGAGGTGAGGGCCCCAGAGCTGGGTGCTCATGTGTCTGTGAAGAAGGTAGCCTGGAACACTAGGTGTCCTTGGTGCACCGAAGCCTTTCCCACACAGGAGAGAAACCAAACCCAATGCTTTTTGTTTTTTCCCCGAGGCAGGGTTTCTCTGTATAGCCCTGGCTGTCCTGGAACTCACTCTGTAGACCAGGTTGGCCTCGAACTCAGAAATCCGCCTGCCTCTGCCTCGTCAAGTGCTGGGACTAAAGGCGTGTGCCACCACCACCCGGAGCAATGCTTTTTTTTTTTTTTTTTTTTAACAAAACACTCTAAAGGTTTGATTTTTTTTTGTTGTTGTTTTGATTTTATTTTGAGAGACAGTCTCACTCTGTAGTCCTGGCCTCTGTGTCCCGGGACCTGGGATTATAGGTGTGTACCCCACACCCAGCAAGATTTTTTTTTATTATATATGAGTACACTGTAGCTTTCTTCAGACACACCCAAAGAGGGCATCAGATCTCATTATAGATGGTTGTGAGCCACGATGTGGTTGCTGGGATTTGAACTCATGACTTCTGGAAGAGCAGTCAGTGCTCTTAACTGCTGAGCCATCTTGCCAACCTGTGTCTGATTCTCTTTTATGCTATTTCTCAAAGGAGTTTTAAGTCCAGCTGAACACATTCATTTATTTGTTCATTCCTTACCTGGGCCAGGCAATGTTCTAGGTGGTGAGAGTCGGTCCAGACCACGCTCTCTCATGGGACAGACACTTAAGTGATGGGGACAACATTCTAGTGAGTAGGTGGGGGTGAGAATGCTGTGCATAAGGACTGGAAAGTGGGAGTATAGGGGGGGGGGAGAGGGGAGGGCAGCGGGGCTGCTGCCTTCAAAGAGTACCCAGCAGGTAGGGGGTGGAGCTTAGGGAGGAAGGAGTGAATCTGGTCAGGGAACTACTTAGGGAGGAAAGCCTGAAGTCAGGACCTGAGAGAACAAAGTATTTGGGGGTCTGAGAAGTTCTGAAAAAGGGACTTGGTTGGATTGGGATTGAGGAAGGGTGAGTGGGGAGGGGGTGGAGGGGGAAGGGGTGGAGGGTGAGGATGGGATGGGGAGGGAAACACACAGAGCCCCTGAGCTCTCCTTTCTATCCCAGGGCCGGGTTGTGGAGCAAAGGGTGAGGGGTACAGCAAGGAAGGGTAGGAGACTGTTTGTGGAGATGATAGAGGCCCGAAGGTGTCAGGGAACGGGGTGGGGGTGGGGGGGTAGAGGGCGGCGGCGGCGGGGGGGGGGGGGGGTGGTGTAGAGAAAGTGACCTTTCCTACATACCTTGAAGACTGAGGCTCGAGGAGCCATGAAAACGGACTGGACCTTGAGTGAGGGGTTGGGGGTTGTCGGGGAAGGGGAGATTGGAGATCAGTCAAATCCAAGGTTGGACAAGGCAGATCGTACTGCACACAGAGCACCTGAATTAGACTCTTGATCTTGTGGAGGCTGAGCTGGGATCAAGGACAAAGGAAGTGAAAGCCCTGAAGCGGGAGACTGTAGGGAAAGAGGAGATGGAGGGTGCAGACCACACCCAGGGCATCCAGGCATCCACAGCAGTACGCACATGGGAGGATCATCTTTCCCACAGATTCATCCTGCATTTGGAGGTGGCTAGGGTTTCAGTCCAGTGGCCCTCAGGTTTCCCTCACCTGGGACATTGACAATAAGTGCTGTCCTGCTGTCCGTGTGACCAGACCACTTTGTCTTCAAGGCCCACAGCCTTCCGAAGAATTGTCCCTTTGAGGTCTGGGGAGGCTTCAAACTTCTGGAGAACCAGTTAGACAGGCAGGCCAAGACTCAGCCTTTGGCTCTTGCTCTGACTGCCCTCTACTAGAGATTGCACACAGGGTCAGACCCGGTCAACCCTGTGGGGAGGGAGCCTCTCTTCCAGTGATTGGCTGCCAGTGGATATGGCTGGAAGTGCTTGGAGAAGGGGGAATGTTTGAGGGAGGAGATAGCAGCCCCAGCAGCAGCATGCCCAGGCTCGGAGGCTCTGAGGGAGCTCAGAGTTTTAACTGGTTGGTTGGTTTTAGCTTGTTTCTGAGACAGGGTCTTGCTATGTCTCCTGAGTGCTAGGGATATAGGCGTGTATCATCATTGCTGGCCACGATCATGCCTGCAGTCTCAGTGGAGATTTCCAAAACTCCAACCCCTCACTCCTAAGCTCTTTCTTGTTTGGTTTGGCTGAGGTTTTGTTTGGTTTTTCTTTTGGAGACAATGTGCCATTTTGTAGCCTGGGCTGTCTTGAAACTTATAGCAAACTTCCTCTGCCTCAACTTCTCAAGTGCTGGGATTCCAAGCGTGAACCATCTCCCCCCTGCCCACTCCCCACAGACCAGCAACAGCATGGAAAATGATAGCATCCTTACATCTGGGCAGGAAGTAGAATCTGGCACAGTGTTTAAAATCCCTGAGAGGGCATAGAGCTTCAGGAGGCTCTTCTTTCTCCCTCTTCAGGGGACACACTTCTGAGCAAAGGACATCCACAGAAACACCCAGTCAGCCCTTAGAAAATGGATTCACAGCATGCCTCAGGCTTGAAGCACCCACTAACAGTTATTTACCAGCAAAAACAGACAGAGGCTGCACTGAGTCCTGTGCTCAGGCACACGCATGCACGCACATGAGTGTGTGCATGCGTGTGTATGTGTGCGTGTGTGTGTGTGTGTGTGTGTGTGTGTGTGTACTGTGTGCATGTGTTTCTGCCTATTGATCATCCATCTGAAGTTAGCTCAAAGCATCTTTTAAGATAATAGTGGGGCTGGAGAGATGGCTCAGTGGTTAAGAGCACTGCTCTTCCAGAGGTCCTGAGTTCAATTCCTAGCAACCACATGGTGGCTCACAGCCATCTGTAATGGGATCTAATGTCCTCTTCTGGTGTGTCTGAAGACAGTGACAGTGTACTCACATACATAAAATAAATAAATAAATAAATAAATAAATAAATAAATAAATCTTAAAATGAAAATAGTGTACAGGGTTGGAAAGATGGCTCCGGGGTTAAGAGGACTGGCTGCTCTTCCAGAGGACCTGAGTTCAATTCCCAGCAACCACATGACAGTTCATAACTGTAACTCCAGTGCCAGGTGCTCTGACACAGACATATATGTAGGCTAAATACCCATCCACATAAAATAAAAATCTATAAATCACTTAAATAAAATAAAACTATTAAAAAGAAAGAAAGTGTACATAGCAAGAAGAAATGGCTCCTCAGGTAAAAAGCACTTGCTGATCATGGAGCCTGATCGTGGAGAACTGGCTCTTGGAAGCTGCTCTTTGACCTCCACACACATGCCCCACAGCATGTATGCACCACCCACTGCACCACCCATCCCTATCATACACAATAACCCAAAAATTTAAATTTAAAAAATGATACTATTGCTTTTAACTTTAATTTTTTCAAATCAGCCTCCCTTGTAGCCCACCATTCACCAGAGGTAGTGGAAAAGAAAGGATACGAGGGAAGTGGACCGGTTTAGAAAGGTTCTTTGGAGCAACTCCCATCTATGTTGTCTAGAAATCCAGAGTTCAGTTCACAGGTTAGCAGGAGCGGCAGCAGCTCGATCCACTCAGAAACACCTCACAGATGTAACACCAGCAGTCTAGTTTGGTAGCAACTGTGGTTACACGACCTAGCAGAGACAGCCAGGCCTCAGCCTCAGCTCGAGTGAGCAAGAGGGACCAACAGGAACACCAGGAGAAGTTCTCAGCTGCACCTCTCTCAGGGAAGTGAAGGTCAGCAAAGACGAGAGACCCACACAGCTAGCTGTACCAGCAAGCCAAGCTCTCTCTCTGTCACTCCGTGGAGTCCTAGTTATACCCTCCAAACATCACGTGTCCTCCACAAGTCATGCCTCAGCCCGAGTCATCAGAAGCAGCAAGAAACTGCAGCACACCACCAGACGTGTTTTGGAGTGCTTTTCTCTATGGAGTCCCGACAAATGCGGCTCAACTACGCAGTATAAGGCAGACCAATATATGAGTATTATTAGCAAAGAATCTTTCATCACGTGTCCTTTCACACTCTTGCTTTATCAGAACATCCTCTCTCCTGTGTCTGCTTCAGCGAAAAGTTCCTTCATGAGTTGGCCTTAGCCTTTCACACCTGTGTCCACTTTAATGAAATGTTCCTTCACACGTTTGCCCCAGCAACACGCCATCCAACTTTCCAAAGAACCCTTATGTTTCCACTTCAATCACTTCTCAGAGTCTTGGCTAAACTCGAGTACAGAAAATAACTTAGCAAGGTTAGAAGTCAAGTTCACGAAGCCTTTAAATGAAGGGCATATGTACGCTGTGTAACCATCACGTCTTCCTGTAGCTCCAGGACATTCCTCTCCTTCCAAAACAAGAGCCCCTTGCTTACAGAATCTCTTATTTGGATGAATAATAAGTCTGGTTGCTACAGATCAACTGAGGGGGAGTTGCCCTCTTGTGATGAGCCCAAAAGAATCCTAAAGTGCACTTTAGAATGTTTGAGAGAATCTAGAAAGGCAGCTTTCTGGCCACAGAGGCCAATGACCACAGGAGCAGGTGCTCAGCAGCCTCTCTCCGAGATGCAGAGGAGAGCAAGACATCTTTTTTTTTTTTTTTTTTTACAAATGGGATTAGTAAAGATAAAAGTGATTGATGTTGCTGAGCATCTGCAAGAGTGTGAGGAAGCAGGCTCGCTCGCCCAACCACTGTTGGGGTGTAAATTGGCGTAACCTTTGGGGAGAGCAATTTGTCACCCTCTGTTAAATTTTATATCCTCTGACTTCTAGGAATGGAGCCTGCGGAAGTGCCGTGCGCTCATGCCAAGACATAAGTAAAAGGATCTCTTGTTTGGAAATATGTTTTGAAATGGAAGCAATCCAAAATGTCTGTTAATAGGGCATTGGTTAAGTGATGTCTTGTCAGCACACCAGAACACAATGGCGCTTTTAGCAAAGGGGAAGAATAAGCAACGAGAAAGCTGTCTATGCAGTAGGTGTGGCAGCATCTCCAAGATATAGTAAGAGATGAAGCAAATTGCCAAACAAATATGAATAGTTTATTCTCTCTTCATACAAACTCACATGTATGTAAACTTCTGCTGAGTCATATGTACCAAAGAGTTACCGGTGCCTTTCTTGGGACAGGCCACAGCATTGTAGAATGTGGATGCTATATTTAACATATATCTAAAGGTTTGAACCTTTTTTTAAAAAAATGAATATGAAATGCCTTTCAGTCAGAATGAAGAGATAGGAACTTTGTAAAATTGGTAGACAGGCTGACTGTCACTGGCTGACAGCTACATCTGATGTGTCAGGAACTGTTTGGAGCACTTTTTGAAAAAGCACTTTTTAAAAATTGTATTCACTAAGCTGTGTAGTTCCAGAAGCATCCATCCATCACACCCAAAAGGGCTGGGAATTTGGCTCCATTTGTAGAATGCTTGCCTACCATGTATAAAGCCCTGGGTTCAATCCCAACTAGCTAATTACCCAGACATGCCTGTCTCCAGTGCCTGCACTTGGAGATAAGGACAGGAGGACTATTCATTCAAGGCTATCCTCAGCTTCATAGTGAGCCCACATCAAAAAGCAAGAAACAGCTGGGCAGTGGTGGCGCATGCCGTTAATCCCAGCACTTGGGAGGCAGAGGCAGGCAGATTTCGGAGTTCGAGGCCAGCCTGGTCTACAGAGTGAGTTCCAGGACAGCCAGGGGTACACAGAGAAACCCTGTCTTGAAAAACCAAAAAGAAAAAAAGAAAAAGAAAAAAGAAACAGCAGGCAGTGGTGGCGCATGCCTTTAATCCCAGTACTTGGCAGGCGGATTTCTGAGTTCGAGGCCAGTCTGGTCTACAAAGTGAGTTCCAGGACATCCAGGGCTACACAGAGAAACCCTGTCTTGAAAATAAATAAATAAAAACAAACAAACAAACAAACAAAAAAGCACGAAATAAAAACCAAACTCTGGATCCCATCAGTAGATGCTCCTCAGCTCTGTCCCTCTGCATCTCTGGAAGTCGCTGGCCTGCTCCTGTCCACAATGCATCTATTCTGCATGTGTGAACACAACTTCCTATTCCTAGAGTTGGATTCATACAGCATGTAACCTTTCGTTCTAGGCTTCTCTTACTTAACATGTCACTTTGTGACATGAACCAGTGCCCTGTTATAGCTGAGGGTTGGCCCTATCCTGTCCGTCTGTCCATCTGCTGCCAGTGATAGACATTTGGCACTCTGTCCATTTTGTAGTAGTGTGAGTGTTAGGGTGTAGGGTTTGATGTAGACACCCATACGTATGATTTCCTGAATGGCCCTGGCGTTGGCATTTCTGGGTCATTGTAGTGACTCTCAGACTATTCCCACAGTCCCTGTCCCCCCACCCCCACAACTTCCCCAACCAGGGACGAAGATCCCAGTCTTTCCAAACCATGTCTCAGGGCTCTTATAGCCCTGCTCCTCTGCTTCTGCCCACTTGCCGGCATGTGAGGGGCCTCAGGAAAAGGCATTAGCTGATACACTGTGTACCTGGTGGGTGCTGTAGTATTCCAAAGTGCTGAGCCTCCCCAGCCCAGAAGAGAAAGCCCTCCTTGCTTTACCTCCCGTGTCTCTCCCAGTATAGTTGTTTGTGCTCCTTAGATCCAAGTCCCAGGCCTTCCCCCATCCCTTCCTGATGCCCAGCTCTCCTGCTATCCAGTGCTGCTCTCTCTGCCTCCCATCCACCACTCTGAACACAGCTGCCCTCTCCCTTTAGGGAGACTTCCATCCAGACCCTGGGACTCCGTGCCATCTCCAAACTTCTCGCCTTACGTGAGATCTTTGTCTCTTGTCCTTGCCTCAGTAGCAGGGCCCACAGCATGCCCATTTCTGCATCCTGACTCCTCACCTTATGCCTGGGATGGGGGTGAGGGGGAGGTGCTCTCACAAGGCTGGCGTGGCAGGATCCAGCACTGGCACCCTGCAAAGGGACCTCACCTTGGTGCTTCAGTAAAGTCACCCAAATTAGAGCGAGCTCTGCTGGGGGCTGAGGTGGGGGGCTGAGGCGGGGGGGGGGGGGGGGGGGGGGGGCTGAGACAGGGGGCTGAGACAGGGGACTGAGGTAAGAGACACTCTTGAGCCTAGGAGTTTGAGGCCAGCTTAAGTAAAATACCAAGATCCTTAAAAAAACAAAAACAAAAAACACTGGAGCCAGTGAAATGTATGACATCCTACGTGATGGAAGGAGAGGACCACCTTCCGTAGGTCGTCACCTGATCTCCACCTGTGCACACTCCTACACATGAGTACAAAAATGTAACAAGAAATCTCAAAGTCAAATTAAAGAGGCCCAACTGTCATTACAACTCGATGCTCCCATGGTTCTGGTGACACAGATGTCACACAGACCTGTATGTAGGGATGTCTGCAACAGAGGGTGGCGTCTCACTCCAGTCTGTGGGCTTGACGTTGAGGAATCTCATCTTTGCTCACATCCCGTCCGGGGCATGCAGGCTTTTATCTCTGTTGTTCATAGACAATTCCTTAGGCCGTTATGTAGTAACGCAGAGAGAGGAAGTTGGCATAAGGAGGCTCCTCACAGTCAGGGGTACCCCCCCCCAGTTCCCTAGAGCACTTGCTGTTGGGATCCCATGCTTCTTGTTTACAGCAGACTCTGGTGGCGCCTGAATGACAGGCTCTTAGGTAGCGATTAGCTGAGTGACAAGACAGGAAATTCAGGATCACAAATACATAAGGAGCCTGGCGTGACAGTGCATGCCTGTCATCCTAGCACTCAGGGGTCTGAGGCAAGGAGGATTGTGAGTTCTAGGCCAGCCTGGACCTGATAGCAAACCCCCAAACAACAGCAAAAAGTATGATGGTGTCAAGTCCAGCCTTAAAACATACATTGAAGCTTAAGGAACTTATACCCTCTTTCCCCCTCCTATACAGAAAGACACTCCTTGGACCAGCCTATGGGTCGCCTATTGAGCATGCGCAGGTGCTTCCTGTAAAATCTACGCTAGAGCTGCAGAAGCGATACTTGGTGTTCATTAACAAGGACAAGGTAGCGGCCCTCCCTCCTCTGCCCCTGCAAGATGGCTGTGCCCCGAGTCTAAAGAGCAGGAGACCCAGGGTGGGTGGGATCGCTCCACCAGTAAGGGAGCTTACTGCCTAGTCCGAGGACCTGAGATGGAACCCCGGGACCCAGCGAGAGGAGAGACTGGCTTGAGGAAGCTGTTTCTTTGACTTCCAAACATGCACCACTGTGGCGCTGATGTCCCTTCCCTAATCAATACATTTAATAATAAAATAGACAATAAGACCCATGGGTCCTTAGTTCTTCTGCAGCACAGAATTACCTCCATATGGGTCGTTGGCCATTCTGAAAATAGCCACAGATTAGTGAGAAGGGCTCTGGAAAGTGTTTCCTTTGGTTTTAATTTTTTAGTGTGTGTGTATGTGTAGGTGCACATGTGGCACAATCTGTACGTGGAGGTCAAAGGGCAACTTTCAGGAGTTCTCTCCTTCTACCGTGTGAGTCCCGGGGTGGAACTCAGTCAGGCGTGGCGGCAGCAAGTGCCTTTACCCACCGAGCCATCTCATAGACCCCTAGGAGATATTTCTGAGCTGAGGTCTCAGAGTTTCACACTGAAAATCCATGACCCTGCAAAGGATGCCCTTCTTTCTTTTTTTTTTTAATTGGCGGGGGTGGGGTGGGGGTGGGGTGGGGTGGAGTGGAAGGGTGGAATCTAATTTGCATGGAAGATATACAACCCAGCCGCCCCTAGATCTATGTTAAAGTCGTCTCTGACAGGTGGCCCCAGATGTGTGAGTGTATAGTACAGCATCTGGAGGTAAAAAGCTTGGATGCACCTGGAGAGGTTGAGATTCAGGTAGTCTGAATATCGATTTCCACTCGCCTTTCCAGGTTGGACTGCAGATCTTACCAGTTGACGGCAACCCACACAAAACCTGTGCTATCATTTGCCACCCAAACGGGGTGGCTGGATTGGCCCTTTCCTATGATGGCCACTTTGCCTTCACAGCGGGAGGCCAAGATCGCTCAGTGGTGCAGTGGAAAATTAACTTAGGGTACGTGAAGGGACATACCCTGGCCCCATAAGGAAATGTAGACTTCTTTTTAAAGGATGTATTTGCGTGCGCGTGTGCGTGTGCATGTATGTGCTCTTGAAAGCACATGCACATATTAATATGTACATGTGCATGTGGGTGCCTGAGATGGCCAGAAGAGGGCGTTGAATCCCCTGGATTCATGTAGTTATGAGCTGCCCACAGGAAACACTTTTAAGGGCCATTGCTCTGCCCCTTAGGCCCTATCTTTTCATTTGATTACACCCTACCGTTTTAGAGTACCGGCTACATACACCATGTTGTGCTAGGACAAAAAAGTACCTGGCTCTCAGGCTGCTTCCTGGTGACAATGAGCAGATCAAAGGCTGCTGTTCGGTTTCCTGGGCCACGCTCTAAATTTCCAGCTTAGGCAAGAATGCCCCTGGCTCTACCTGGCTCCACCTGGCTCCACCTGGCTCCACCTGGCTCCCGGAAGTGTTTCTCAGAATCTGCACATAGTCATCCTGGCCAGAGAGACCAAGGCCACGTCCCCAACATTGCAACAACCGTCCGGATGAGTTAAGACTCTGCTGCCTTTGGCTCCTCTGCCCTGCCTGCCCTGAGAGAAGACCTGCTCTGCCTAAAGCAGGGCTGGAAAATTCTAGATTTGTCCATCAAAAAAATATCAGGGACTTTAATATCAAAGAGATCAGGGTTTCAATATAGCTTGGAGTCTCTGTTCTAGAAGCTGGGCAGTTTTCTTAATATTTCTGATCCTTAGATTCTGTCTGTGAATGGGGGTGACGACAGCTTTTGTAGGGCCCTGTAGGGGTCCGACAGGATTGCATATGCGAATGCAGTGACCAATCTAGAGCTAAAAGCTCTGTAAATTAGGGCTGCCTTCCTTGCCTTCCTTCCCCCTCCCCCCCCGAAAAGGCACTCAAGCTGACCTTTCATCCCTCCAAATGCAGTGACCAGAACCATGGAAGAGCAAGTGAGTGGGCAGCAAGCTCGTGTTTCTGATGCCACTGTCCACTCGAACTTTTAGAGGCAGACTTGGAGGCCCCTCCCTCAAAAAAAGCAGCCTGATTTCTGTCCCAGGAACGTCCGCCCCACCATCTGCCAAGCTCGAATCTTTCTCTTTATGGCAGATGTTAACGCTTTCCTTCTTACCCCGAACTTGAGTGAAAATAGCAGGCAAAATCTGTTTTGGTTGCCGTGATGGCTTCAAATTGTAATCGCAACTCTGCCTTTTGCCTCTGCTACCCTGAGTGAATTGATACATGCACGGAACTGGGGGGGGGGGGGGCTCAGAAACTGGAACTGAGCTAGCTCTCCACCCAGAAGCCCCCCACCCCAACAGGTCCCCACATGAGCTCCTCCATATGTCACCCACTTGCCATGGGGCCAGTGGCACACGGTGGGGGGAGGTGAAGCTCCCCACCCACCCACTCTTGTCCTCCATAATGTGGGATCTGATAGGGATTTCCAGTAGCTTCCCTATGCTTGGCCAGAATCCAGGCTTCTGAGAATTTCAATTTAATCTGTTGTGGGGACAAAGGATCATTATGAACTAATTAGCACTTTATTGCTGCTTCTGGTGACTTAATATGTTCAGCATTTCACTAATGGAAAGAAATGTAAGAGTACCAAATAAGTAAACACTACCAAATAAGTCCTCTACCGGGCGGGCCCCAGGCTGTATCTCAGTTTGGTAGAGCGCTGGCCTATCGTGCCTAAAGCTCCAGGTTCCATTCCTAAGACCACGCGGACACGCGTGCTGGCTGGTTTTATATCAACTTGACAAAAGATAAAGTCACTTGAGAGTGGAGACCCCAGAAAGTTGAGCTGTCCTGGGGAGCCAAGTGCATTTTGTTCTCTTCCCTTGGTGAGTTCTTGGTGATGACAGGTTCCCATGTCACTTCTGGTCCCAATACACCCTGCTCTAGGGACAGTTAAGTCTGAAAGTGGCTTTGTTATCCCTTGAGTCAGGAGCAGGCCAGTTTGGGCCTGGAGGCCACAGAAAAGAAAGGGCTAGCTGATGGCCTGATAGCCTCCTGTCAGAGATAAGAAATAAGGTGAAGACCAGGCCTGGAGGAGATGACCTCAGGCTCGTGTGCAAAAGAAATGCATCAGGCCCTCCGCTGAAGCCACTAGCTGGGCAGAGGACGTGTTGTGGTTCTGCTGAGACAGTAGGGACACATTGGCCCTTGTCAGCCCTTTGGTGTGGGCAGAGATGCGAATCTGGGCTCGGCCCTGGCTGGTTTACACAGCCATCTTGACTCTGTCCTCACTGCCATTCTGAGAGACAATGCGATTCTTATCCCTACATTCAGGTCCCTAAACTTCCAAGGGGTCTCTTGATGGCTCAAGTAAGGAAATGGTTTCTGAGAAAAACAAAAGGCCCCATGGCAAATCCTTGTGTTTAATTCTTATGGCAGCCCTGTATGACCCTACCCATTCTGCAGATGCGGAAACTGAGCAGAGGTGGGGATTTCTCATGGTCACACAGCTCGCAGACAGGAAGAGTCAGGCCTCACGTGCAGGCCCCTGTGATGGCAGTTCTGGAGACTTCCCCACTATGGGTCTTCACTGAACTGGGTTCTAGTTCACTGAATTAGCAGAAATCCAGTGAGTGGCTTTTTTTTAAAAAAAAAAAAAAAACACTGACTAGATTATTTGCCTTTTGTGTGAGGAAAAGTTGGTCGATCTCATGCAAAAGTAGGTTTTCTTCCCATTCAAAGGGCCTATTTTTGGAAAATCTGACCCTGTGTTAGAGAGCAGAGGGTTATTTTTATCCGCTTGGCATGGGTCCCTGTGATCTCTCGGGTTTTCTGGAAGCAATTAGCCCTGGCAGTGCACCTGCCCAGCACCCCAGCATTGGCGGGCTGTGCTCAGCTTAAGAAGGTTGAGGTCTCAGACTGGAGCCTCCCCCAACCCCCAGGAGAGATATGATCCCCAAAGATTACAGACAATTTGCCAGGCGCCTGCCGAGTCATAAGAATGAGAACGTCACCATAATTAAGGTGGGTGCCCTGCACGGCTGTGCTCCACACTTGAAATTGAGTTTTCTGTCCTAGGCTTTGTCACCCTGCCGCAGGACCTTCCTGGGCAAGCTGCAGAGACCCTGATTGTACAGATGCTGCGGGTGCGAGGCCGCCATCTGTGTGGCTCCATGACTTCACGCTTGAGTACTCCCTAATGGTGATGTTTTCCATTGTTCCAGGGCCCTGGAGGCAGCCGTTTCCCTTGGGGGTGAAGACTTGACCCCATTCTACGGTCTGGTGTCTGGTGGCAGGGAAGGAAAATTCTACAGGGTAATTGTCATCAGAGTGAACACTTCCTGGGGGCATCTAGTCAAGGCTGTAGGGCAAACATTGGGGACTGACCCTCTTTTGCTTTTCTACAAAGCTCCGCCCCCACACTGAGCTCAGAGTGAACTTTCTGGGAGAAAACAAACAAACAAACAAACAAAACCCATCCCGCTTCAGAGGGACTGTGCGCTGTCTCTGTTTCGTTTGACACAGGAGCTGGAGGACTATTTTTACTACTCTCAGATCCGCAGTCAAGGTATCGATACAATGGAGACCAGGCAGGTGTCGGAACACATTTGCCTGTCGGAGCTTCCTTTTGTCATGAGAGCGATTGGTTTTTACCCATCGGAGGAGAAGGTGGGTAGAAGGCAGACAGATCAGTGCTGGGGTGGGCTATTTATAACAAGTGCTTCTGGGAAGAGTCTCTGTAGCCAGCCTGGAATTACGCCATTTTTCTCAAGTAACTAGATCAGCAAGAAGATTCTGAGAACTTACGGTGAGCTCCTGAGTAACTGACTGGAGGTAAAGACGTGTCCTGTCCCAAAGCCCGATTCCTTGTGCGTGTGTGATGTTAGATGCATCAGGGCCTCCTAAACCTTTGCTGACTAGCTCTCTGGCCAGTGTGAGTATGAACAGATACTGAGAAGGAACCAGGATTTCTATGTAGCCCTGGCTGTACTTGAACTCGAACTGTAGATCAGGCTGGCTTCGAACTCACGGAGATCCACCTGCCTCTACTTCCCGAGTGCTGGAACTAAAGGTGTGTGTGCCATCATGCCCGGCTCCTTTTTGCCCAAGTAATTTTTACCCAATCCTGGATATATTGGTATATAAAATAGGTACACAAATCAGACCTTTGCTGATAATAAACTACGAAGAAGCCTATTTTTAAAAGAATTTTTTTGTTTTCCATACAGTTGTACTATTTGTTAAAGACAAAAACAATTTGGACACTAGTGAGATGGGTGTGTTTATTCTTTCTATGTAAGAGTGAAATCTGAGCTAAGTGTTTGATGCTGCAGGATGCAGTCGTACTTTAAGTGTTCTTCAGGGGTGCCTGAGGTTTGCTTCTGTAATTGTTATTACAAAGAATACCACTTCCCCTGTAATCCCAGCTCGTGGGATGTGGAGGCAGGAGCTTCAGAAGTTCAAAGTTGTCCTTAGCTACATAGCAAATTTGAGGCTGGTCTGTCATGTCTCCAAAACCAAAATAACAAAAATAGAAGTTATTAGAGAGAATCACTTAATACTTTGGTAAATTCTCTTCTATTGTTCCTATGTGATGTAGTCTTATCAGTATTTTTAAACAAGGAATTGGCATCATATGGTAAGAGTACACATATAAATCTGTCTTTTTTTTTTTTTTTTTTGGTTTTTTCGAGACAGGGTTTTTCTGTATAGCCTTGGCTATCCTGGAACTCACTCTGTAGACCAGGCTGGCCTCGAACTCAGAAATCCGCCTGCCTCTGCCTCCCAAGTGCTGAGATTAAAAGTGTGTGCCACCACCGCCCAGCTAAATCTGTCTTAAACTGTCTACACATATGGACTTGGTAACGGTGTATTTATGTGGATAGCCTTAACATTCTAAGTTTCCAGTGTTTTGTGAGCTTGGTGGTAAAAATTCCTTAGTGCTGGGCTTGTCTGGAGCATGAACATCTCTGTATCCATGGTTCCAAGCCCAAGTAGAACTTGGACTGTGTCAGAGAACAGAGTTTTAAGGCCCTGTTGCCAGCCCAGGGTGGTAGCACTCACCTGTGATGAATGGCCTAGAAAGCACGTCCAGCCCACATAAGCGTTCCAGGAGCCAGTATTATTTTGTCCTATTATTCTGGGGGCTGAACCCAGGAATTCAAGGCTAGTTTATCTTGGTTTTTTTGTTGTTGTTTTAATGTAGTTTTGTTTTGTTTTGGCTTTCGTCTTTTGATATAGGGTCTCTTCATGCAACTCTGGCCTGGAACTTGTTGTGTAGACCAGTCTTTCAAATTCATAGAAATCCACCTGCCTCTGCATCCCAAGTGCTGGGATCAGAGGTGGGTATGACTCTATGCCCCCACCCCTCACAGCTGTATTTTACGAAGCAACACCCTTAGATATTGCTTTCCAAACTGAACGTTGTATCAAAAGTACTTTGAACACTTGTCAGGTGGGCGAGATGGGATTCCTAGGACCCACCACTAGCTGAAGACCACAGCCAGCTGGGACAGGGGCCTGGCAGTCTAGGGTCTCATCTGCTGAGGGTCCTTTAGATATACAGCTGTGTGGAAAGCCCCCGTCTTAGTGCTGTGCCTTTTATGAGCAGTAGGCCTCGTGGATGCCTCGCTCAGCTGTCAGATGTTGGGCTTGTCTGGAGCATTTGGCTGTAGAGCTTCGGTGAACATCTCTGTTTCCATGGTTCCCAGTCCAAGTTCTACTGGCTCTGAGCTGCATTTTCCCAGGGCCACTTGTCACAAAGGACCTCCATGCACACACTGCAAGATTATTGGTCAGGAATCCTCTTTGGCTGCAAGGTGCAGGTACCTAAGTTATGCCTGGTCTTGGTTCAAAGAATCCATGTCTGAAGTAGAGGCAATGTGCAGCTCAACTGAACCCAGAGGCTCACATGCAACTGCGGGAAGCATCCTTCTCTCTGGGCCTCACTTGCCTTCACGTTTCCTTGGGGTCTGTCCTCACACCTGCCTGTGCCCAGGAGGCCACTGACCCGGATACAGGAATGAGCCTCCTTTCCAGGACCGCTACCCCCTGGTAGCGGTAGGGCCTACCTCATCACTGTCTAGAAGCTCACACTGCCCAGGCTGCCAGGCCTAGCCACTAACCCTTTCTAGAGTCTGAGACAGGCTCAGTCCACCCTTACAGTGAGGACTTGGGCGGGGTGGAACAGTTCCCAGTTGAGGTTCTGCTTGGACCCTGGATGTAGCCCAGGGGTGGAGCGTTTTCTAGCATGTGGGTTCCGTTCCCTAGCTCTGTATGGGACAATGGTGGCACCCACCTCTGGTGTTTCTGTGATGACTTTGTGGGTAACTAGCCCTGAGCCATGTGAGTGTCTGAAAAGAGTGCTGTTGGCCCTTTCATAGTCTTGCCTCTGGCAATCACAGGCTCCAGAATATAAGGTCCTCTATCTTTTTCTGTGCTGGGGACAGATCCTAGGGCTTGACATATCTAAGTAAGCACCCTAACATTAAGCTATAGTGACAGTTTTGGAGTTAGGATTCTGTAGTGGTTTGACTATGCTTGGCCCAGGGAGTGGCACTATTTGGAGGTGTGGCCTTGTTGAAGTAGGTGCGTCCCTGTGAGCTCGAGCTTTAAGACTCTTGTCCTAGCTGCCTGGAAGCCAGCCTTCTAGCAGCCTTCAGATGAAGAGGTAGAACTCCCAGCTCTGCCTGCACCATGCCTGCCTGGACACTGCCATCTTCCCTCCTTGATGATAACGGACTGAACCTCTGAAGCTGTAAGCCAGTCCCAATTAAAAGTTGTCCTTATAAGAGTTGCCTTGGTCATGGTGTCTATTCACAGCAGTAAAACCTTAAGACAGGTTTCTTTGGAAAAAAAAAAAAACCAGAAATACTATAAGAATATGTTTTTGTTTTAACCCCAGGTGTGGGAGCTGGGGCTGCTTCAGATTGTCCACAGCAGCTGATGATGATTTGCCTCGTGGTCTAGTGGGGGGGGGGGTAATGTTGTCAGCTGCAGATAGTTTCTGTGATTGTGTGATGACCTTTAGAATTCTAGGGACTTTTCAGAGGGGACATAAATGCTAGGGACATAAATACAGGTGGGGTGGCTTGTTGTTGGTTGTTGTTGGTTGATTGTCTGCCTCGGTTTGTTTAAGTAGTTGTTCATAAAAAAGAAACAACATGAAGTTGACCCCGTAATCATCAGGAAGTAGTCTAATGATAACGTACCTCGCCCCCTTGCCAATCCCTGATGTTATTCTTCCTTTTTTTTTTTTTTTTTTCTTTTTTTTGGTTTTTTTGAGACAGGGTTTCTCTGTGTAGCCCTGGCTATCCTGGAAAACTCACTCTGTAGATCAGGCTGGCTTCGAACTCAGAAATCCGCCTGCCTCTGCCTCCCAAGTGCTGGGATTAAAGGCGTGCGCCACCACTGCCAGGCTCCCCTCTATTCTTTTTCTTTCTCTTATCTAGTGTTAGGGGGCTAAAAGGGTGGGAAAAGAGTGGAAGAAAAAGGAACCCACAAAGTAGCCAAAGTCCAGCTATACTAAGCAGTGTCTCCAGTCCTCAGAAGTTCAAGGTTACTCTTAGCTATGTAGCAAGTTGTAGGCTAGCCTGGGCTACATAAGACTCTGCCTCATTAAAAAAAAAAAAAAAAAAAAGCTGGGCAGTGGTGGCACATGCCTTTAATCCCAGCACTTGGGAGGCAGAGACAGGCAGATCTCTGAGTTCGAAGCTAGCCTGGTCTACAGCGTGAGTTACAGGACAGCCAGGGCTACACAGAGAAACCCTGTCTCGGAAAACCAAAAAACAAAACAAAACAAAACAAAACAAACATGTACTTGGGCTAGAATAGCAGTTCTCAACCCCTTGGCAGACCTCTATCTCCAAAATTATTTATATTACAATTCATAACAGTAGCAAAATCTCCGTTATGAAGTAGCAACAAAAATAATTTTAAGGTTGGGGAGGTCACCGTACCACTAAAGGTCAAAGCATTAGGAAGGTTGAGAACCATTGGGCTATAGGAACTCCCCCCCCCCCACACACACATAGTACTGTGCAAGCAAATGCATTTACCCTTTGGGGGACATTATCTGAAGCTCCTGGGATCCACACCCATGTGCAGTCCTTGCTAGCTCACCTGTTTGTTTGTGTCTGAAGCACAAGACGTTTCTGATCTGTTTTTCTCACGTCAGATTTGTAGTGATTTAAGTTTTTTTTCCCCTCGGGGCTTTTAAATTTCTAACCCTGGCTCTGCTGAGGTTCATGGAACTCTTCCCAGGAAAACATAACTGTGCCACCATCCCCCTCCCTGCTGTGCTGCCGCCCCTCCGCCACTGCTTCCCTAGAAGGTGTATAGAGAAGTTGGCCTAGCTAGCTTGGGCTCACACAGGTCTATAGCCACCTCTGGGTTCGAAGCGAATGCAGTAATTGAAGTCTAATTTCACAAGAATACAAGCCCCCCTCAAAGAATTCCTGGCCCCTGCCCCCTTTCTTCTACAGAAAGGAGCTTGAGCCCTATTGAGTCTAGAGTGGCTAATGGAAGGGGGTCTCCCAAGTGTTTGTGTTGCTTGCTCTGAATCCCTCCCTCCGTAGCCCAGGCTGCAGTCCCCCATCCCACAGTAGTAGTATAGATGACAGGTGTATGCCGAGTCCTGTTTTAGATGAACAGTGGGTAGTGTATGTAACGTCATAGAGAGCCAGCACTAAGTCTCCAGTTTCTATCACCAATGTTGAGAAGGTTGCCTGTGATGTCCTTCTGACTCGGGGCTAGCCCATGCGCCGCGCTCGCTCCCTGCAGCCCCCTCTCCATTTTGCTTACACAGCACTGTGTAATCCACGTTCTGTCGTGAGTTAACATCCGTGCAGCTTCTCGGCTCCATAAATTTAAGGCTAATCCTGGTAGGAACATATGTGCCCCCAGCAAGGGCCCAGATAGCAGGCGCTCAGCAAATGTTAATTGAACGAGTGAGTAAACGAGCAAATGGCGCCCAGTGGCCTCATCCAGCCGCAAGGACGAGGAGAAAAGTGGAGCCCTGGCATCACTGTCTGATCTCAGAGTCATTACCAAGTCCCCCAACGCACCGGGCAAAAGCAGGGGTGGTGGCATTGTGTAGGAG
>JADRCD010214727.1:9817-24968 GCA_019843815.1 Montemys delectorum | reverse complement strand
ATGGTATATACGTGTGTGTGTGTGTGTGTGTGTGTGTGTGTGTGTGTGTGTGTGGTGGGACATGGTATATATGTGAAGGTCAAGGGCAGCTTCCCAAAGTTTGTTCTCTCCCACCAGGTGAGTCCCAGGAATTGAACCCAGGCTGTCAGCCTTGGCGGCAAGCACCTTCAACCACTACACATCTTGTCAGCCCCAATACATCTCACTTTAAGAATGTCTCCTGGAGGCTGGAAAGATGGCTAGGCTGTCTGATTACAGTTCCAGAAGTCCAAGGTTCAATCCCTGGTACCCATATGGTGGCTCACAAACCGGCTCCTAAATTCTAGTTCCAGGGGATCGGCTGCCCTCTTCTGCTTCTGCAGGCACCAGGCATGCATGTGGTGCACAGAGATAAATGCTGGCAAAATGCTCATACACATAGAAAAAGAAAACTTTTAAAAATTAAAATAAAAAGGATGTCTCTTCCAGAGAAAAATCTCACACATATAAGATGATGGCCACAGGGAAAGGACGGTTATTTCAGGGCTATTCACTGCAGCAAGAACTGAAAAAACAAAAACCAAACCAACCAACCAACCAAACAACCTGGACTGGAGAGATGGCGCAGTGGTTAAGAGCACTGGCCGCTTTTCTAGAGGACCCAAGTTAGAGTCGCAGCACCCATATGTCTCATAGCTGTCTATAACTTCAGTTCCAGGGGACCTTGACACTCTCTTCTGACCCCCAAGGACATTGGACACACATGTGGCACACAGTCACCCCTACACATAAATTAATTTTTTTCTTTTCTTTTTTTTTTTTTTTTTTAATGTATGCGAGTTCACTGTAGCTGTACAGATGATTGTGAGCCTTCATGGGGTGGTTGGGAATTGAAATTTTAGGACCTCTGCTGGCTCCAGTCAACCCCGCTCACTCCAGTCAACTCTGCTCTCTCAGTCCCTGCTTGCTCCGGCCCAAGATTTATTTATTTATTTTTTCTTTCTTTTTTTGGGGGGGGGAGGGGCGGGGCGGTTTCAAGACAGAGTTTCTCTATGTAGCCCTGGCTGTCCTGGAACTCACTCTGTAGACCAGGCTAGCCTCGAACTCAGAAATCCACCTGCCTCTGCCTCATTATTATACATGAGTACACTGTAGCTGACTTCAGACGCACCAGAAGAGGATTTCATTACGGGTGGTTGTGAGCCAACCATGTGGTTGCTGATATTTGAACTCAGGACCTTGGGAAGAGCAGTCAGTGCTCTTACCCGCTGAGCCATCTCGTCAGCCCCTAAGTCAGTTCTTAAAATAGTTGAAACAATTCTAATGCCCAAGGATGGGAGGTTGGGTAGACAAAATAAGGCAGGCCTGCACGAGCTACTGAGAGTGAGGTCGATCTGCTAGCCTGGGATCGATTGGCTAGCCTGGGATCAGTGAAGCTCTGGGTTCTCCATGCCTAACGCCACATAAAATCAGGCGTGTCCCTGTAACCCCAGCGCTTGAGAGGTAAATCCAGGAGGATAAGGAAGGAGTTTGGTGTTAACCTCAGCTACAGAGACTGTGGTCAGCCTAGGATACATCTTAAGATTCTTCGAAAAAACAACAACAAAAAGAAAAAGAAAAAGAAAGAGATTCTGTCTTTTGGGGACAGTGAGTTCAAGGGTAGGGGGCTCTAGTTATTTGGATAATTACTTAACTGGTCAGACTCGGTGGAGTAGGCCTGTCATCCTAACTACTCAGGAGGATGGTGCAGGAGAATGACCCATCTGGGCCGCTTAGTGAGACCCTGTCTCAAAATGAACTTACTGGTACCTCCGTGGTAGTGCATTTACCTAGCAAGTGTGAGGGCCCTGGGTTCGACTCTCCCCTGCCCCCACCCCCCAAGTAGTCACAGTTATCATTATTACTTGTATGTTTGTGTGCCTAACCTGAAGGAACAGGTTCCAAGCCTGTACTGACACACCCATTTCTGGGAGCTACAAGTCGGGGAGAGTGCTCTTCCTACTTCCTGGGTACAGGCTGAGGTCAGCTAGGACCTCTGGGATCACCCGAAACCTCAAGGTGGTCTCATTCAGCAGGCTCCGGCCCTCTCCTCTCCATATCATACCAGGCCTGATGCTTATCTCTCCCTTGATTTGTATACAAACACTGAAACCTATTCTCTCAAGAACTTGCTTGAGACGTCCAGTCCAGAAAGAGTCATGCATAACCTCATTTCACAGCGATTTACCTCAAGCGGCATGTGACCACCCACCGAGAGGCTCCCTGGCTGGTCTCCATCCCACAGGGCTCTCCCCTTCCACCTCTGCCTGCCTTGGGGGGCCTGGGAACAACCACATTCTCCCTGGCTCTTCTCAGCCTCTTTCTCCAGGGCATGCATGTCAGCTCATCAAGAGTCTATACATGAAAGCCGGCTTGCTTACCACCTTCCCTGTTCCCCTCAGCAGGCAGTGTGGTTGTGAAGAGAGGAGGGGCTGGTACAGATGTCATTGTGCTATTCAGTTTCCTTAAACTAACAGCGCATAGTTTGTATCGCCTTTGTACTCAGAACCAAAAAGACTAGAAGATAAACACACAAGATCCTCTCAAAGCCCCCCCCCCCCCCCCGTGTGCTAATCTGTTAGACTGGTGGGCCCAGCTGGAGTAGAGATGGAAGCCAATTAGTGCAAGCTCACCCATATGGAGGGGGGAACTTGAGAAGGAGATCCCGGGCACAGTTTCTCACTTTCCGAGAAAGCGCCTGGGGTCCATAGAATGTTGGGTCCTGCTCTTCGGGACTACCATTGGGAGGGTATTTCCATCCTAAAGATAAGAGAAACGGACCAGAGTCCTAGGGGAGGCTGACGCAGGATCATCACCCAGCTAGCTTCCTGCAAGGCAAAAGTATTTTTGGTTTTTCAAGACAGGGTTTCCTCTGTGTAGCCCCGGCTGTCCTGGAACTCACTCTGTAGACCAGGCTGGCCTCGAACTCAGAAATCCGCCTGCCTCTGCCTCCCAAGTGCTGGGATTAAAGGTGTGTGCCACCACCGCCCGGCCAGCAAAGGTATTTATATGTGAGAATTTAAGTAAATAAATCCCAGAATACCTGTGAACCACAGGATAAAGCAAGCCGGTGATGACACCATATCATCTAGTGCAAAGCGGATGGGGGCGGGGGCGGGAGGGGGGAGGGTGGGGAGGCTTCTCTCTTGCACACCTCTGTGTGCACTGTGGGCTTTGGTCCACTCAGTGGCCTCAGGAAGCATGCAGGCCCTTGCTTTATTTACCATGCCCATTTTACAGATGGTAAAAGTGAGGCTTGGAGCATGGAAGAAGCGTGCCATTGCCACTCTGTGACTGAGCCAGTTTAGACCACACAGGCTGAGTGCGCCCAGACTTCTGGGTTTGCATGTGTGCCCTGGTACAAAGAGGATGATAATTTCCAAAGTGGAGATGTTGATCCCTGCATGTCTCTGGGGTTCTGGATTTGTTTGTTTGTTTGTTTCTGTGCTAGGCGAGCACTTGACCACTGAGCCATGCCCTGCCCGGGACATGCACTTTTTTCTTATGTCCCTGCTTTTTTGAAGCTTTCACAACAAACATGTGTTGATCTCTACCAGCTTCTCAAGGCTGGATGGGGCGCAGTCATGGTCAGGAAATATCGTTTCCTAAGATACCAGCGTTCTAGAATTGGACAATTGTGTTGCTTGCTTTTGCTATGGCTCCGCCTACTTTAAAAAAACAAAACTTTACCATAACATAATACACACTATACAGTGCACCCACTTAGAGTGTGCAGTGCATCAGCTTTTGGGTTGCCTACAGATTTGTGCAGTTGTCTTCGTCTGCCCCGTGCAGCCCCAGGATATTATCCCCCAAAGAGATCCCATACCTGTTATCAGCCATTCTCGGCCCCTCCTCCCCCAGCCCTGGCAACTGCCAATCTGTCTTCTGTCTGTGCAGCCTTGTCTATTCCTGATTGCATAAAAATAGAGCATACAGTATGTGATATGTCTGGCTTGGTTCACTCGGCATGGTGTGTTCAAGATTAATTCAGAATGTAGCGGGCACCAGGCCTTCATTCTTGTTTTTCTTTTTTCTTTTTCCTTTTCTTTCTTTTTTTTTTTTTTTTTTAAGATTTTATTTATTATTGCATCTATATACACTATAGCTTCTTCAGACACACCAGAAGAGGGCATCAGATCTCATTATGGATGGTTTCGAGCCACCATGTGGTTGCTGGGATTTGAACTCAGGACTTCTAGAAGAGCAGTCAGTGCTCTTAACCACTAAGCCATCTCTCCAGCCCCATTCTTGTTTTTCTAAGCTTTAATGTCTTTGTTTGTTCTTGTTTGTTTGAGTCAAGATCTTTGTACGTAGCCCTGGCTGTCCTGGAACTCACTCTGTAGACCAGGCTGACCTCCAACTGGGATCCGCCTGCCTCTGCCTCCCTCATGCTGGGATTAAAGGTGTGCGCCACCACACCTTACTAATACCTTTTTTTTTTTTTAATTTTATTTTTGGCATATTTTTATGTGTATGAGTATTTTACCACATGCCCTCAGAGATCAGCAGAGGGCATCAGATTCCGTGGAACTGGAGTTATGGATGGTTGTAAGCCACCATGTGGGTGCTGGGAACTGAGCAGGAATCTTCTGCAAGGACAAGAAATGTTCTTAACTGCTCAGAAAATCCTCCTGCCTCTTGTTATTATTTTTTTAATTACTTGTGTGTTTGTGTGTGTGTGTGTGTGTGTGTGTGTGTATGTGTGTGCATGTGTATGCACATCAGTGTAGTTTCATACAAAGGTCAGAAGACCGTACTATGCATTCTCTGAAAGCGTAGCAACTACTTTTAACTACTGAACCTTCTCTTTAGCCCTGATGATGATGATAATGATAGTGATGATGTTGATGTTGATGTTGATGGGTTTTTTGTTTGTTTGGTTTTTTGTTTTTTGTTTGTTTGTTTTGTTTTGTTTTTTTGAGACAGGGTTTCTCTGTATAGCTCTGGCTGTCCTGGAACTCACTCTGTAGATCAGGCTGGCCTCGAACTCAGAAATCCTCCTGCCTCTGCCTCCCAAGTGCTGGGATTAAAGGCTTGCACCACCACTGCCTGGCGTTGATGGTTCTTTTCAAAAAAATTTTTGGTTTATTTGTTTTATTTACCCAAATGAATATTTTGCCTCCAGGTATGCTTGTGACCCATAGGCTTGCTTGGTGCCTATGGAGCTCAGAAGAGGAGATTAGACCTACTGAAACCAGAGTTCTAGATGGCTGTGAGCCACCATAGGGGTACTGGAGTCCAGGTCCTCTGCAAGAGAACTCAGTGCTCCTAACAGCTGAGCTATCTTTTTGATCCCCTTGAATATTGCTGAAAAATATTCTATTTGCCAGGTGTTGGTGGTGCATGCCTTTAATCCCAGCACTTGGGAGGCAGAGGCAGGTGGATTTCTGAGTTCGAGGCCAGCCTGGTCTACAGAGTGAGTTCCATCACAGCCAGAGCTATACAGAGAAACCCTGCCTCGAAAAACCAAAACAAACAAACAAAAAATATTCTATTCAGTGAATTTGCTGCATCTTATTTGTCTATTCAGGGGTTGGTGACCATTTGGGTTGTTTCTAGCATAGCGCTCTCATGAGCGACAGGCATCCTTACACAGTTCTTTTTTTTTTTTTTTTTTGGTTTTTTTGTTTGTTTGTTTGTTTGTTTGTTTGTTTTTTGAGACAGGTTTCTTTGTGTAGCCCTGGCTGTCCTGGAACTCACTCTGTAGACCAGGCCGGCCTCGAACTCAGAAATCTGCCTGCCTCTGCCTCCCAAGTTCCCAAGTGTTGGGATTAAAGACGTGCGCCACCACCACCCAGCCTTACACAGTTCTTGTGTGCATAGCTTTCTACTTCTCTTGTGCATGTACTAAGGAGCAGAAGTTAGGTTGGGAGTTTTATATCTGTCTATGGGGTGAATTTCTATCCCTGTTATTTTCTTAACTGGAACCAGCATCCATCTGGGTACTTCAGGGTGCCCAGGACCTGATCAGAATTTCTGAGAGTGGTAGGCACCTGATTAATTACTCCCATGGCTTGGGGAACAGCTACAGGTCTTGGCACTCGGGCAGGACCGTTGCTTTAAAACCTCTACAAGTACTCAGGCTCTATATGCTCCCCCACTAGTCACCTAGTATCTGTGTCTGTTGCCTAACACATGTCGAAATACCTCGGTATGATCTGTCACTGTCAAGTTACTGAAAGGCCCCATAGTGGGGACGTAGTGCTGCCGAGAGGTGGCATTGCCACAGAAGGCACTAAGGGCTTCTTTTATTCTGGAAAGGTAAACATTCTCTGCTTCATAAGGGAAGAAGGACTGGGCAGAGTGCCCACCAAGCACATGCAATACCATAGGTTGGACTCCCCCACCAAAAAAAAAAAAAAAAAAAAAAACAAAGCAAAAACAAAACACTGACAATAACAATGAACCAAAAGGTTCTAAAACCTGTGATAAGAACAAATCTTGTCCCTGTGGATTATGAAGAGGCCGTTTGTATTGTGCTCTCATATGTCCTAGTGAATAAGCTACAGCCTTGCTGCAGGGAAAGCACCTCCTATTATTTAAAAAAAAAAAAAAAAAAAAAAAAAAGGAAAAGGAAAAAAGTGCAGCCATGGTAAACGGGCTCGGTAGCACCCATGCAAGGGAAGGCAGAAGGATCGGAAGTTCGAGGTTATTTTCCAGTTACCTATAGAGTTTGAGGCGAGCCTGGACTACTTATGAGGTCCTTTTTGTAAAAGAAGAATGGTTATTAAAGGTTTAGCACTCTCTGTGACGTCTATCCCAGCATCCATTGAGGTCTTAGGGGAACATGTCCCCAGGTTGAGAGGTTTTAGGAGCAGAGTGAACCATACACGAGCAGCGGCAAGGCTGGGCGAGTCTCTGCCTGGCTGTGGATCACCCTCTCCAGAGCACTCCTTCTCTGCCCCCATCAGTGAGAAAACAATGGAGAGGACAAACGGAAAAGGGTCCAGGGCCTGGGTGATGTGGCAGACAACTGACTAACTTCCTTATGTCAAGGATGTTCCAGGGAGTTGCGTGCGACAGGAATAGGGTGGAGGGAGTATGGAGAGGTATGGAGAGTCCTCTAGCCTGGTGAGGCCATGACACTCTCACAGAAGGAAATAAGCCGGGCCACCCAGAGCCGCCTTCTGAAAAGAACCAGGAATGGCCCCAGTTCAAGTGTATCAGGTTCCTCTCCACTTAATAGGGAGCGTATAAAACTTAATTATAAAACACGATTCGAAAGCCCCCAGTGGCTTCCCGTGGCTGCCAACAGAAATGGCAAACCAAAAGGCCTTCGGAGTTCAGTAGTGGGCTGAAGGAAAATCGTTCTGTGGGAGGGGTGCAGGCCACCAAGAACAGGCCACCTTTGTGTTGCAGAGCCTGGGGTAGTAACACCAACAAGGGACAGCATGCTGTAGATCCAGATGTTTAAAATGATTTGGTCAGGTGAGAAATCATTGACTAAATATTCAACCTCAAATAAACCAGAGGTGTGTCAGCCCTAGGAGCCAAGCCATGTGACCTGGGGCAGGAAGTGGTTACTCCTCCAAACAAGGCTTTGGAGACCTTTTTTTTGGAACAGGTGGGAGATGGTATCTTACTAAATATCCCTAACTATCCTGGAACTCACTTTGTAGATCAGATTGGCCAGAAACTCACAGAGGCCCACCTGCCTCTGCCTCCTAGGTGCTGGGATTAAAGGTGTGTGCCACGAAGTCCAACTGATTTTTAATTTTTAAGTGTATGTGTGTGCACGCATACGCACTCACGCCCTCAGAAGCCAAAAGAGGGTGTCAAGTCCTTTGAAGCTGAGGTCACAGGCAGTTGTGGGCTGCCCCACATGGGTACTAGAGACTGAACTTGGGTCCCCTACAAGAGCAGCACACACTCCTGAGTGGCCTCTCCAGTCCTGCTTTTGTGAATTTTAAGAGAAATTCTTCCATCGACCATCCCTGCTTCCTCCATTCACTCACTCCTCATTCATGTTTCTCTGAGCAACTCTGAGGTCAGGGCCCCATTTAACACCAGGCAGCAGAGGCAGCAGAGCTGAGAGCCGCTGCTGCAGCTTCCCAGGGGAACAGTCACAAACCCAAACAACCAGCTCATCCTCTGCAGTCGCACCTGCCCTTGCTCTGCAGAAAGCCACAGGCTAGAAGCTAACTCTGTTCTTCATGTCACCTCTGTGAGCCAGCCTTGCCCCCAGTCAAGAACACTGGTTCTCAGTGTAGAGCCTCCTGGGGATTTGGAAACTAAAAGCATACTCTCTCCTCACAACCCCAGACTCACTGAGTTGGAATCCCTCTTGTTTATTTGTTTTGTTTGTTTGTTTGTTTGTTTTTGTTTTTTTTTTCTGAGACAGGGTTTCTCTGTGTAGCCCTGGCTGTCCTGGAACTCACTCTCTAGACCAGGCTGGCCTCGAAGTCAGAAATCTGCCTGCCTGGAATCCCTCTTGTTAAGCCCTCCGGGCCATTTTGGCCTGAACAGTTTGAGAACTCTGGCCTTAAAAGCCTGGCTTCTCAACCTCAGATCACCTGGGGAACTTTTAAATAGTGTTCCCCTAACTAATAAAATCAGAATCTCTGGGCACAAGAAGCTGCTTTCAGAACAATGAAAATTCTCCAGGTGGATGAAATGGACCACAGCCTCAGCGGATACTGTACTTAGCCCAGCTGCAGACAAGCAGAACATTCTGTGCCGAGCATCCTGAACCTCCAGAGTCACCTTCACACGAGGGCATTCAGAAGGCACTGGAAGGGCCACCTCTATCCCCACAGTTGTCCTCTCCTGAGCATGAACTTCATTTAGGTGTACCGCAGAACCTGTCTATGTCACTAACGCCGGCAAGTAGGCTCAGAGAGGAGTTTCGGGGGATGCCAAGCAGCCAACTTTATCACTTAGCATTATTATGACGTGTGTGTTGCATGATTCGTACATGTCGAGGTCAGAGGACAGCTCTCAGGAGTCAGCCTCTCACCGAGGATTGAACTGAAGGAGCCAGGCATGTGCCACAATCCTTTTTACCTGCTGAGCCATCTTGCCAGCCCAAGCAGTGATCCTTGGTTTGTGCTGAGAACACTCACTGAGATCTTGGGACTCTCTGGATGTGACTAATGCAGACATGTCAATTTCCTTTGTCATCATAGGCCCCTACTGAGGAATTGAGTTAAATCATACATTATGTTGGTAATGTATATTTATTATAATTTATGTACTTATTACTTATAGAGTTGATCGTATGTCATTAGCATAGAATTATAATTTATATTGTAATTACATGAATTCTAATTAGAAAGCACATAGAGAAAAAAAATAATCGAGGTATAATTACTTTCGGTTCAGTCCCTACTCTAGGCAGGCACTTGTGTGCTTCAGAACAACCTAGTGCAGGATGGGGATGTGCTGAGATGGCAGAGTGCTTATCGAGCATGCAGGAAGCATGCATGGGGTTCCATCCCCAGCACCACATACACCAGCATAGGTCAATGAGATCAGAAGTTCACGACATCCTCTACTGCATAGCAAGTCTGATGTTAGTACAGGCTACATGAGATCTGTCTCAAACAATAATTCACGAAATTAAAAGCCAGACTAAACAAAGCAAAAACTACCCCAGTGCATATATATGTTTTATACTATGCTCCCCTGTCTCAAGAACATTGAACATAAGGTATATTAAGTAATGTACCAAAGATCCCATACACAGAAAAAGGCAGTGTTAGAATTTGGAGATAGGCCAGATGTTTGTGCACACCATTAACCCCAGCACAGAAGGCAGAGGCAGGAGGATCTCTGAGTTTGAGACCAGCAGAGCGAGTTCTAGTACATCCAGGGTTACTTGGAGAAAAGAAAAACAAAGAATTTGAAGATCTGTTATCTAAAATTATCACTTTACTCTCTACTTAAAGTAAGTAGTGGTGTATGTATAGCTTTACTGGTAAACATCAGAATTTTTACATTTTATCTTTTTTTTTTTTCCAAGACAGGGTTTCTCTGTGTAACCCTGGCTGTCCTGGAACTCACTCTGTAGACCAGGCTGGCCTCGAACTCAGAAATCCACCTACCTCTGCCTCCCAAGTGCTGGGATTAAGGCATGTGCCACCACTGCCCAGCTTATCTTTTTTTTTTTTTTTTTTAAAGTGTGTGTATGGGCATCTTACATGCACATGTGTTTGTATACTTCCTGTGTGTCTGGTGTCCGCAGAGGCTGGGAAAAGGGGATCAGATACCCAGGAACTGAAGTTACAGTTGTGAGCAGCCATGTGGGTGGTTGGAATCAACCCCTGGTCCTCTGGAAGAGCAGCCAATGCTCTTAGCTACTAAGTCATCTCTCCAGCCCCAAGATCATTACAGTTATTCAAACAGGTCTGCCAGGGATATGGCTCAGAGGTTAGGAGCTTACAGTAAAGGAAGACCCAGTTTCACTTCCTAGCACCCACAGGGCGATTCACAACCATTAGTAACTACAGTTCTAGGGGATCTAACACCCCTTCTGGTTCCTTCCGGGACAAGCACATACATAGTGCACATCCATAACATGTCTTGTAGTATTAAAATTGTGTAGCATAACATGTTAATATGATAACAGTGTTTAATAAGTATAAAGTTCATGTATAATCTAATGCAGCATCATGCAATTGTGTCAAATGTAAATGTTAACTATGAAACAGTGTCTTCACACACAGTGTATACACAGCTTCAGTTACACTTCCTCGGAACCAATGATGCTGTTTCCCAAGAGCTGGGGCTGCCAGCATCCAACAGTTCTCCCTCACACGTAGGGGAAATTGATCACGCCTTCTTTTCTCCTCCAACCTGACTGCATTTATCTAAGCAGCAGAATTCTGCACGGGGAAGAATGGAAATGAAGGCTCCCCTCCCCCCAGGCTGTTAACTGCACAGGGAACAGCTGGAAAGCAACAGGTTTTCAACAATCTAGTGAAAGTGAAAGCATCAAAGTGAAAGTAAATAACCCCTGGTTTAGAGACACAGGCTCAAGTAACAAAACTGTATCCGCCAGTGAGATAGGGAGAAATGGAAAGTTCGGATACTGTTTCTACTCAGCGTGAGGTCCATGGTGTCTGAGGAAAGGGACACAGGAGGAAATAGAGAGGTGCTGATGATTTTCTTCTTTAGTGAATCGGCGGCTTAAAAAAAGAAATCAGTAGCTTGCTTGAGGCAGTTGGATTCCAAGTTAGGTCAGCAAAAATAAAAACTAAGTCAGACATGACAGCCCATGTTTTTGTGTTTTGTTTTGTTTTTCGAGACAGGGTTTCTCTGGGTAGCCCTGGCTGTCCTGGAGCTCACTCTGTAGACCAGGCTGGCCTCGAACTCAGAAATCCACCTGACTCTGCCTCCCAAGTGCTGGGATTAAAGACCTGCGCCACCACCGCCTGGCCTTTTTAATTTTTTATTTTATTTTTTTGACAGCCCATGTCTTTAATCTTAGTACTCTGGAGGCAGAGACAAGTGGATCTCTGTGAGTTTCAGTCAGCCTGAATAGTGAATTCTGGGCCAGCCAGGGATACTCAATGAAACCCCATCTCAAAAAATAAAATAATAAAAAATAAATAAATGAAAGTTAAAATTATGAACTACAAAATATCTAGGGCTGGCAAGATAGCTCAGTGGGTAAGGGTGCTTGCTGGCAAAAATGATAATCAAAATTCAATATCCAGGATCCATATTTAACGCCAGCAAGTTATCCTCATGGCCTCCAACTATGCACAAGTGTATGTGTGTGTGTGTGTGTGTGTGTGTGTGTGTGTGTATGAATTCACAGAGGCATACATGCAAATAGAGTACTCATATATGTAAAATATGTAAATAAACAAATAAAAATAAATAATGAAATAGAATTATTTTCTTAATAATTTTTGTGGTGTTTAGTATATGAAATAGAATTGATTTTTATATTTGAATTTTTATGTGTATGAGTGTTTTACCTGCATGTATTTATGTGACCCTTGTGCATGCAGTACCTGCTGAAGTCAGAAGAGGGGGTCAGAACTGAAGTTAATGGACGGTTATAAGCCCTCATGTGGGTGATGGTCACCAAGCCTGGGTCTTTTGCAAGATCAGTTAAAAATGTATACTGCTGAGCCATCTCTCCACTCCTGAGTTTCATAGATTGATATCATATCCTGAAACCTTTTACCAGTTCTAATAGGTTGTATTAAGTTTTAATGCATTTCTTAGAATTCTTTTCTTTCTTCCTTCCTTCCTTCCTTTCTTTCTTTCTTTCTTTCTTTTTTTTTTTTTGAGACAGAGTGTCACTATGTAGCCCTGGCTGTCCTGAAACTCACTCTGTAGACCAGGCTGGCTTCCAACTCACAGAAGTCCACCTGCCTCTGCCTCTTGGGTGTTGGTATTAAAGGCATGCATCACAATAGCTAGCTGTATAAATTAATTTAAATAAAAACAATTTTTTTACTAGGATGTAAATTATGTATTAGAGTTTCTCATTGAAATCTATAGTTATTCAGCTAAACCCATTTTAAAATTCTTGGAAAGTACTTTTTTGGTTTTGTTTATTGAAACAGAATCTCTCTGTCTATCTGTAGCTATCTTAGAACTTGCTATGCAGGCACAGGTTGGCTTTGAATCTAAGGCATAGTGCAGCCTCTGTTTCCTGATCACAAGGAAGCAGGTGTGTACCACTATACCTGGCTAGACTCTGCCTTTAAAACAAATGAATGTGTATGTGTCAACGTGAGGAAGTTGTTGACAGATTCACTGCAAGACCTCAAGGTGAAAGGTGACAAAGTTGAATAGCATTCACAACAGCCCACATGGTATGAACAGTGTGACACCATCAGGGCAAGACAAAATGACATAGACTGAGTGGCTTAAAACACAAGAAATTAGGGGCTGGAGAGATGGCTTGGGTTAAGAGTGCTCGCCATTCCTTCCTGCAGAGGGCCAGAGTTTGGTTTCTACACCTACACATCAGGTGGCTGGTGACTACCTGTGACTCCAGCTCCAAGGGATTCAGTGCCCTCTTCTGGCACACACAGGAATCTGCACTCATGTGTGTATACATGTATACACAGAGACACACATGCATAGAGATCATTTTAAAAGGAAGTCTTTGCTGGGCAGTGGTGGTGCACGCCTTTAATCTCAGCGCTTGGGAGGCAGAGGCAGGCGGATTTCTGAGTTCGAGGCCAGCCTGGTCTACAGAGTGAGTTCCAGGACAGCCAGGACTATACACAGAAACCTTGTCTCTACAAACTAAAAAAAAAAAAAAAAAATAATAATAATAATAATAATAATAATAATAAGTTTATTGATCCAGTGCTTGGCATGTGCTAAAACAACAGAATTTTGTCCTCTGACAGAATGCAAAATCAGTGTCAGCAGAGCCACATGCTCCTGCTCCCCTGGATGGTTGTCCATCTGGTGACTACTTTTGGGCTCCTCCCACTTTCTGATGCTTGCATTCTGTTCCCTGACCTTGAGGGAACAGGTGCGCTCGGTATCACACTGTGTTCAGCTCCAAGCTGCAATAGTATAACGATGGACATATTGGATTGGAAGCCACTCTACTCCAGCGTGACCTCCTTTTATAATTACCTCCGCCGTGACCCCATTTCTAATAACGTTCCCAAGATCAGGACTTCAGCATCCGTCCTTGGGTGGGGAGGACATAACGTAACCCACAAACACATGGTCCTTTCCAGTTTTCACGTGTGGCCTAATCAAGTAATTTTTCTTTAAGTAACCAAATATTTGTTTATGTTGACCATAGTCTTCATTTTACTTTCCGATCTCTCTTCTAGATTGAGGACATGTTTAATGAAATCAAATTCAGCGAATACGTGGACACTGGAAAGCTGATCGACAAGATCAACTTACCAGATTTCCTCAAAGTTTACCTTAACCATAGGCCACCTTTCGGCAACACCATGGATGGTATCCAGAATAGCTTTGATGTGCTTGGCTTCACCAATTCAGAAGGAAAAAAGGCTATTCGGAGAGAGGACTTCCTGAACTTGCTCCTCACTAAAGGTAAGACAAAGCAAGGACATCACATCTGGTAGCCCATCCTCCAGGCGGTCCCAGCACACAGAGCCACAGGGCAGGCAAGCACCTTGGGATCTTCAGTCACAATGAACACTCACACGGTAGGGCTTTGACCTCCACTGCTAGTCATCTTGTGCTGTCTTCATATCTGACAAGGGTGGGCTAATGAGAAGGTCCCTGACCTAGAAATGAGAAACGGGATTCATGGGCCAGCGAGATGACGACGCAGCAGAGTGAAGGCGTTTGTCACAGAGCCCGATGAGTTCAACCCCCAGACTCACTTGGTGGAAGACGTTATACTCTGGTCTCTAAGCACTGGCCGTGGCATGTGCTCCCCCACCCACCCACCCACAAAATAAAAAAAAAAATGCAAAAAACATATTTAAGGAAAAGTGCACAGTTACACTCAGCTTCCCTAGCCTTCCGGTCGGTCACTTGTTTTGTTTTCTGGCCCAGACTGGCCTTGAGCTATTGAGCGCTCTCCATTCTCCTGCCTCAGCCTCCCTATTTCTGGGATTGAAGGTGTACACCACCACACCAAGCTTGGCTTGTAAAACAGGGAGGTATTGGGCAGTTTATCAGTCTCCGTGGGCAATCAATCACAAGGTCAGGATGAATTCCTGATATCAAGCACGGAACATCTATTTCTCTCCACTCTACTGATGGAGGGGCTGTCTTGTACTGTCTTGCATATCTGACAGGCATGGAGCTTTTTTTTATTGCAAACTAGGAGAGCACTGAGATGAGGAAGCTTGACATCAAGTGGAGTCCAACCTTCCTTACCCCAGTCACCTTGCAACTTTCAACAAGCCCCAGCCTCTTCTCCCTAGCTTTGTAACACCATATAAGGAAGTATCGTAACAGACGGGACTCCATAGATCGTCTTTCTGACTAAAGAAATACTTGTATTTAAGCTCTCTGGCTAGGGGCCGGTGAGATGGCTCATCGGGTAATGTGCTTACTGTTAAGGCTGAGGTACAGAGCTCAGTCTCTAAAGCCCACACAGTACTTGGAGGGAACTCCCAGAACTTGGCCTCTGACCCCCCCACACAGGTAAGGCTCTCTCTCTCTCTCTCTCCCTCTCTCTCTCTCTCTCTCTCTCTCTCTCTCTCTCTCTCTCTCTCTC
>JADRCD010214726.1:5386-17741 GCA_019843815.1 Montemys delectorum | reverse complement strand
CTTTCTTTCTTTCTTTCTTTCTTTCTTTCTTTCTTTCTTTCTTTCTTTCTTTCTTTCTTTCTAAGACTGCCTTAACTGTATCTCAAAGGTTCTGGTAAGCTGTGATAGTGGGGATTTTAAAATTTCCTCTCTGACTTCTTCAGTGACCCATTGATCATTCAATGACATAATGTTTTGTCTCCATGTTTTTATATAGTCTTTTCCCACTATTGATTTCTATTTTCTTGCACAATGTTCTGTTAAGATATAAGACATCATTTAGATCCTTTTGTACTTGGTGAGGTTTGAATTGTAGCCAGAATGTCTGTTTTTTAAAAAAAAGTTTCACGAGAATATGGGCTAAGACAAATATGTACTATGTATCTTATGGATGGAATATTGTGTAGCTGTCAGGTGACTTTATTGGCTCTGTTCTGTAGTTTAACTCTTAAGATTTTTTTTGTTGGCTTTTCAATTAGATGCCCTGTTCTGAAGATGAGCATAGGATGTTGAAATCACCCACTGTTACTGATAGTGTCAGGGACCTGTTTGACCTCTATGTCTATTAGCATTTACATGTTGAAAGTGGGGATTCTGATGTTTAGTGCATGTATTGGCAACTATTACAACCTCTTGATGAATTGTCCCCTTTATTTGTATGTATGGCATTCTCTTTATCTCTTCTGACTAACTTTGGTTTGAAATCTATTCATATTTTTGGAGACATGGCCTTTTATGTCTAGGATGCCCTTGAACTTCCATTGTAGCTGAGGATGACCTTGAACTTCTTGTCCTCCTGTCTTCCTAACACACTGTCATGCCTGAGCAATACAGTACTTGCAAGTGAACCCAGTGCCCTGTGCATGCTGGGCGTGCATTATGTCAACTTAGCTAAATCCTCATCCCAAAAGTCTGGTTTTATCAGACACCAGAACAGCTTTCCCAGCTTGTTTTCAGTTTCTGCTCACTTGATAGATTGTTTTCCATTCTTTGACTCTGTCTAGGGATATTTTTACCAGTGAGTTGTGTTTCTTGGAGACAACAGATGGTCGGATCTTGTTTTTGAATCCACCGAGCCAATCTGTGTCTCTTTCTCGTTGACTCGAGGTCATTTACATTTCAAGTTATTAATAGTGGTGTCTAAATGATTGTTTGTTTCCCCCTCTTCTGTTGGTCTCAGGAGTTTACTGGTTTGCTAGCTTCGCTGTGGTGGATTCCTTCCCAGGGCTTCTTTGTTCATCTCACCCTCTCATGAAATTTATTCTTTCTTGTGTCCTTGCAATGGTGGGGTTCTTATTCTTTTAGAGTGCTGTTCTAGAGTCTTCTAGAGGGCTGTTGGGTAGCCATGAACTTCCTTGGTGTGGGCTTGTCTAAGGATGCCCTGATTTTCTCTTTTTTGGTTTTTCAAGACAGGGTTTCTCTGCATAGCCCTGGCTATCCTGGAACTCACTCTGTAGACCAGGCTGGCCTTGAACTCAGAAATCTGCCTGCCTCTGCCTCCCAAGTGCTAGGATTAAAGGCATGCGCCACCACTGCCCGGCTCTTTTCCATTTTTAAAGACAGCTTTGCTGGCTTTAGCAGTCTTGGTTGGCAGTTATTTATTTTCATTCTTGACATACACCATTCCTTCTCCCCTGGCCTTTATGCTGTTAAGAGACCCGCTATTATCCAGATGTTTCTGCCTTTGTAGAAAAGTTGACATTTTTCCTGAAGAATTTTTAATGTTGTTTCTTTGTTCTAGAAGAACACCTTGACTATATGTTTAGTCCCTTGATCACATCCCAGAATTTTTGGATGTTGTGGTCATGCGTATTGATAGAGATGTTTTTTTTTTTTTTAAAAAAATTATATATTTTATTTACTATTAGGTGAGAGGGAATCATTCTAGTGTCATGACATACAAATACCATGGTGGTGTGTGGAGGTCAAAGGACAGAAGGCAGGAGTCCGTTTTCATGTAGGTCCTGGGGATTTAAGTCAGGTCTTCAGGATTGGTGGCAGGAGACTTTCCCCATTGATCTGTCTCACCAGCCTACTGCCTGCTTGTTTGGCTAGTTTTGATGTTTGAAGAAGGCATCCATCTGCCTTGTCCCCCAGCCTTGATGATCCTTCTTCTGCTTGTTCAAGTCTGTTGGTGATGCTTCTTACTGTGGTTTTTTTTTTCATAATATTTTTATTGATTATTTGGAAATTTCTCATCATGCAGCCTGATCACACTCACTTTTCAGTCTTGTCAGATCCTTCCCCACCAATGTGGCCTCTCCAACAAAAAGAATAAGAATAAGAATAAGAATTAAAATTAGAATAAGAATTAGAATAAGAATTAAATAAGAAGGAGGAGGAAGAGGAGGAGGAAGAAGAAGTAGAAGAAGAAGAAGAAGAAGAAGAAGAAGAAGAAGAAGAAGAAGAAGAAGAAGGAGGAGGAGGAGGAGGAGGAGGAGGAGGAAGAGAAGGAGAAGGAGGAGAAAGAGGAGGAGGAGGAAGAGAAGGAGAAGGAGGAGAAAGAGAAGGAGGAGGAAGAGAAGGAGAAGGAGGAGAAAGAGGAGGAGGAGGAAGAGAAGGAGAAGGAGGAGAAAGAGGAGGAGGAGGAAGAGAAGGAGAAGGAGGAGAAAGAGGAGGAGGAGGAAGAGAAGGAGAAGGAGGAGAAAGAGGAGAAGGAGGAGAAGGAGAAGAGGAGGAAGAAGAAAACTCCAAGTTTACTTTGTGTTTCCTCTGACCTCACTGTGCATGGTCAAACTCCCAGTGGCTAACTCCTTAAAGAAAATTGAGTCTTTCCCTACCTGCATCCCTACCAGAAGCCCTTGATTATGGAGGGCTACACTTCAGCATCCTTATCACAATTTCTAAGAGTTCTCTTTGATGGTTTCCTCTATCTAGGCTTTACTTTTTGGGGAGTGGGTAGTGGTGGTAGAGGTTGTGGTTAAAGCCTTCTATGTCCCTCTTCCTCAACTGTGAATCTACAGTCACTGATACCACTTCAGAAGTAGATAGCATCTATGCCCTTTACAGTCAATAGGAACCTAGATCATGGTTTCTGGCAACAACATGGACCATGGACATCCACATGGTCTCTGGCACCCGCACATGTCATGACCCCAGCATGGTCTCCGGTGACAGTACAGACCACAGGCATCAACATGGCCCTCTATTGTAGCACAGGCCACAGACACCATTATAACCTTCAGTAACAGTGCGGGCCAAGGATATCAACATGACCTCTGGGGCAACACAAGTCAAAGACACCAACATGGTCCCTAGCAGCAGCCTGGTCCATGGAAATCAACCTGATGTCAGGTGGCAGCATGGCCCACAAAGATCAACTTGGCTTCAGGTGGCAGCAAAGACCACAGACATCCCCATGGCTTTCAGTGGTATCATGGCCATAGATACAGCCCCCAGCTGCAGCAGGATCACAGACCATAAACGTGGCCCTTGGTGGCAGCATGAACCTTGAACATACATGACCTCTCAAGCCACCCACATCATGGCTGCACATGGCCACACACATCAACATGGCCCTCACCTTGGAGCTCCACTGTGTAAGTACCTCTCTTTTCCTCCCTCTTTCCCACCTCTCTATTGCGTATTCATTTGTTGTAGTGGCATTGGAAACTGTAATGTCCCATAGTGTATATACATTTTAAAGAAACAGCTTAACGTGCAAATATTCATTGCAACAAGTTATTGGTCTGGTTCAGGCTTTCTGGTTTCTGATGCACCATAAATACTGACCTTGTCTCTGATATCCTGCTGTTGCAGAGAGTCAAGTGATCTTGCTGTAAGGCAGAGTATCCTGGGGTAGGTTCTGTGTGAGTTCCAGGCTCCTGCAGACCTCGTTGCCTCCCCAAGGCTCAGAGCTCTACCTTTGTGTGTGTAGCCTGCAGGCAGCACCGCTACCCCTCTCCCCTTACTTTCTTCCTCTGTCTCCCAGCACAGCAAGCAGCATGCCTCAGCAGGACCTGGGACCGGCTCTATTCATTGATGATACCTGGTTTATGTGCTCCAGTAGTTTGTAGATGGATTAGATGTTGGAGTGGACCAAGTCAAGGCACTGCATCTGGGCGTGGACGGCAGCAGAGTTGGTCAGCCCCACGCAAGGCTATCACTGTGCTTTTTATTTGATTCATTGATCTTTTTCTTTTCCAACATTTCTATTTTCCCCCCAAATCTTAACTTCCTTATAGGATTGTCTCCCATTTTCTGGCTTTTTCTATTCCTATTACTGTTTTTCTTATGTATCTTACTGCCTTTTTCTGATATGTTGTTGATTTTCCTTTCCAGATCCTGAATTGTGTTTATTTGCTTGTTTATATCTTCATTTACATGATCAATCAGTTTTACTAGGATACTTGAGAAATCTTCCCCCGACTGTAGAGATTCCATATTCCATATGAATCTTTTTTATATTTATTTGTTTTATGTATATGAGTGCACTGTAGCTGTCTTCAGACACATCAGAAGAAGGCATAGCTCCCATTACAGCCGGTTATGAATCACCACGTGGTTGCTGGGAATTGAACTCAGGATCTTTGGAAGAGTAGTCAGTGCTCTTAACCACTGGGCCATCTCTCCAGTCCTCCATACGCATCTTGAAATCACCCAATACATATATAATACTGAGTAGTTCCATTTAAACTACAGAGGCTTTATAATAGTGTACTTTTGTTTATCTTTTGTTTTATTTATATTGGTTTTATATTATTATATTGTATACCATGATGCATATTTTCTCTCTCTCTGTATGTATATATATCATATATATGTTGAGCTATTTATTATGTTAAGTTTTTTGTTGCAAGTCTATCAGTATTGATATATGATTTTAAAAAATTAATAATACCTTTAATATACAGTAAGAAAAAGAGTATATGACTCAAACCTGTTTACTCTCACAGTTCTCTCTTCCTTTTCTATTCTTCCGCTGGCTCTGGTTTCTACTTGGTGCCATTTCCCTTCATGCTAAACTACTTTCTTTAGTGTTTCTTGTGGTACAATTCTGCCAACAACAAGTTCTCGGAATTTGTTTATGGAAGTATGTTTTCATTTCGTATTCATGCTGGAACCAGCTGATCTGGATAAAGATTACAAGAGCTTGCACCTGACATTCCCACCCCAGTGGTCTGTGGGTGACTAGACGTCCTGTTTGTATTTTGTGGGGCTTATTGTGTTTCTTAAATCTGTAACTATTCGCTGCCATATTTTTTTGTTCATTTGCTTTATGAGATAGGGTGTCACTTTGTGGCCCTGGCTGTCCTGGAACTGCCTATGTAGATCAGGCTGGCCTCAAACTTACAGAGAGATCTAACCCCTCTGCCTCCCGAGTTCTGGGACTACAGATGTGCACTACTATATCCAAACCAGTTTTCTGCCATTTATGGAGAATTTTTGTCTATGACTTTTTCATGTATTTTTATTCTATTTTCTCCTTTTCCTGGGATTCCAATTGTATCAGTGTTACAGTGCTTCCTAATGGTTTTCAAGTCTCTGAGAGGCTCTTTTCCTTTTGTTTGTTTTTTGTTTTTTGTTTTTAAATCAAATCTTTTGTAAGCCAGGTTGGCCTTAAACTTTATATGTAGCTGTCTTAGTCTCTTCTCTATTGTTATCAAGAGATACAATGACCAAGGAAACTTAGTAGCGAAATCATTTACTTGTGAGGTTGCTAGTTTCAGTGGGTGAGTTTATAACCATCATGACGGGGAGGAAGTAGGTAGGCATGGCACTGAGATGGTAGCTGAGAGATTACATCTGATCCAGAGGCATGAGGCAGAGAGAGAGAGAGAGAGAGAGAGAGAGAGAGAGAGAGAGAGAGAGATTGACGTGGCATGGGATTCTGAAACCTTAAAGCCCATCTCCAATGATATACCCTCCTCCAAAAGGCTACATCTCCTAATCCTTCCCAAAGAGTTCCACCATATATTTAAGACTTTAAATATATGAGCCTATGGAGGACATTCTCATTCAGACCACCATAGTAGTCAAGGATGGCCTTGAACTTCAGTTCCCCTTGTCCCTACCTCTTAAGTACTGGGATTATAGATGTATACTACCATTCTTGGCTCTGAAATTTTATTTTCATTTAAACATTTTTCTGTCTTATTTAGTTAGGTATTTCTCTTGATCTGTATCAGTTCTGTCTCCCAAATATACTATTCAGACCATTGATAAGTTTAGTCATATTTGATTTTAGAATTTCAGGTATTTATAACAGTTTTATATTTTAGTAGAGATTTTAAATCAATTTATTGATTGAATATTTTTATTAGTTTTATGAATTAAACTAATTACCTTAAATGAACATATCTGGAAGTTGCTTAAAAGCCACCCCCTTCCCCTGCTTCCTCTTTTAAATCAGTTATGTTGAATAGCTACTTTTTCTAAGTATGGGTTACACTTTTCAGTATCTTTGCATGTTTAGTAATTTTTGGCTGCAAACCAGGCATTGAAAATAGGCTGTGGATGCTGGAGAAATGTCTCAGTGGTTAAAAACATGTACTACTTTTTCAGAAGACCTGAGTTCATTTTCAGCACCCACATCATATGGCTCACAGCCATCTGAATTCCGCTCCACGGGAATCAGATACCACTGGCCTCCATGGATACCTGCTGTCATGTGTACATACCCAATCACAGATGCAGATGCAGATACAAACACAGTCACAGAAAATACCTACACACACACTTTAGAAATTAATAGTAGAAAAGAAGACACATTACACGAGTTGTCTTTGTGTTTCTTGAAGACCTGTGGGTTTGTTCCACGAGACATTAACATGCTGAGACTTATACTGGATGGTTTGTCTCTTCTGTGTGGTGCAGCTGCTGACATCTGTCTGTGTGACTTCCGATGGCTGCTGCTTTAGTCTGAACTTGTTGAGTCCTCCCTTTGCCTAGTGCTCAAAGATGAGCTGCGGATGTGGCTCGACTTTCATCACTATGAGTTCTTGACCTTTGCTACTTTGGGGTACTGTCCTTTGATCCTTCAAACGGAATATGCCTCACTTTTAGTCAAGAAACTACCATAAAGCCAGGTACGGTGGCGTGAGTCAACAGTCATAACACATAGAAGGCTGGGGCAGCATTGCTGAAAATTTAAGCCCAACCTGAGCAGTTTGGCAATGCAGTGTCTCAACAAAACAAAACAAAACAAAACAGCCCCTTAAAAAGTCCCATATATCTCTGAGGATCAGGTATCGATCACAAGGACTCCTGGGAGCCAGTGTGACCACATTCAGATCACAGTGTTCCTAATGAACAATGCACGGGGTTAACCAACTCTCAGAAGAGAGTTTCAAATTTGGGGAGAGTTGGTGATACTTCTTCATCTTGGCTCATCTCTGGGGCTTGTCACAGGGTCATAGAATGTTGGATTTTACGATGCTGACATTTTATAGTGCATCTCAGCATAGTTTCTCCTCATTAGTTTAGGTCCATGTGATCAGAACCTCTTAGTTTAGCTTAGGTCCCCCTGAAAGTTAGAATTCTACTGCAGGAGCATAAGAAAACATGCAAATTCACTCTGGAGAGGACCAGGGGCCAGGCTCGACCTACTGAAGACTGTGCAGACCGCCCCTTCCCCCACCAACATGTGGAGACTTTGTTTTGAGTTTTTTGACTCTATGATGCTGTGACATTATATATTCAGTGGAAACTATAATCTGAATTTTGATCTTCTTCTGGATGTAGTGATGTATGGCTCATTTCATTACTCTTCCACCACATAGGGCAGAAGCAACAAGCTGCAGTGCCAGTGGAGCATGCCAGCTTTGAGGGCATCAGGTGACTCCCTGCAGGTTTCTGTCTTGTGCTGTTGGGAGGCTAGGTACATTGAGTATCTTCTTAGTTGTTTATCTCTGTCTGTCTATGTATCTAATCCATCCATCTATCCATCTATCTATCCATCTATCCACCCATTCATCCATCCATCCATCTATCTATCTTTCAATCTATCATCTATCATCTTTCTCTTACACACACAGCCTTTAAATATTTGAAAGATGAACAGAAAAAACTCTGGGCCAGAGTTTTTAGTATGGCCAGTTTTAATCCATGTACAGTAAAAAATGAAGTAAGCCACAGTTCCCAACTCCCTCAGCTGCCCCCACTTCACACAATCCCTCCAGAGTCAGCCCGCTTCTGTTCTTGTTACCCATGTCCTGGCAACCACTGGTTGCCTTCCCATCATCGTGGTTTTTGAGTTTCATGGTTTTGTCTTCTTAAGAAGATCATGGAAGTGGAACTGTGCATCACTTAGCTTTTTGAGCCTGAGTTCTTCTGCTCAGCATCATGCCTTTGAGCATCGCACCTTTGAGATTTGTCTCAGACAACTCGGGTATCATAGATTGTACCTCTTTATTCCTAAGGAGTATGCTCAGTTTTCAAACAAATGAGTGCCGTTGGGTAGAATGAATGGACACTTTCCAGTGGATTTCCCATTGGAGGCAGTTTGCCAGTAGGCTGGTTTGCGTTTTTCAGTTGGTTTGGGGGTTCTGTGACTGGTTTCCTTACGGAATAGCGACACATTAGTCATTTTACTGCTTCATGCTGGAATTTCCCCTAAAGAATAAAAAATAGTGGGTTTTGCTTTAACTTCTACTCTCAAACCACCAGTCCACAAGGCTGTTAGCACTTAAGGGAAGAAAGTACTGACTGTACTGTGGAGTGAGGCATAGATCAATTTAAGAAAGAACTTTAAGTATTACACACATGTGCAAGAATCTACAAAGAACAAACTTGTCTTCCAGATTCCTAAAAACCCAGTGAGAATGAAAGCCATGTCAACTATAAATATTAAATGGGATGGTTAGGAACTTGGACAACCTCGGAGGCCATGAGGATGGCCTCACCTCAGCCCTTTTTGTGGCTAAGGCCTTCTGCTTCAACCTTCTCAAGATGGTCAGGACCATAGTCACCCCTGCACGATGGCCCTGTGAGGCAGGCGTCCCTTGTGCCATCTTCTGGATTTTTGTGGCCATTATTATTTTTCAATAAAGTTTTATTGGTACACAGGTACTCATATGACTGCTTTTGTACTGTAACCTCAGAGTCCAGGAGTTGCAACTGAAACCCGAATCCCAAAGACTAAAGTATTTTTTAATTTCATCCTTACAGAAACATTCTGTTGACCTCTGTCCTAGAGAATACATTGTAAATATCTCCTATGAAAACAAAACAATTTAATTAAAATTGTATTAGTGGAATTCAGGAGCAGTTAGAGTTTTGGCTGCCATCTTAATAACTGCTTAACTGCCCTGGGTTCCAAGGCTTCTGTCTTAATCTTGTAGAGTGGCCCCAGGAGAGACTGGATAGCATGATTATAACTAAAAGACTGTGATAACAATTAGCAGAAGGCAGCCTGCCTAGCCATTTTATTTTACATCTCTGGTTCAGGAGTACCCTGATGTCTTCATTATCTGCCCTCAGGCTCTTTGATTGGCAAATGATCTAAATTTTGGGTTTTTCTAGCCATTCTTTTTAACATTCCACAGAGCAGCAGCCATCCTTGGTGTATTTTCTCCTGGGATTTTCAGGACAAGATCTCTGTGGGTGATTAACACTCACCCCTAAGGTCTGGGCTGCTGGCAACTCTACATTTGGTTATTTTGTATCCATCAGTCCACACCAGAACTCTCTGTGTCCCACTATGATTCTCAGAAACTGCTGGGCAGGGTAGTTACAGCCTCTGTCTTCCTATTTACCTTTTAAATCTTCTTCTAGAAAAACTTCTTGTCTGGAGAAGACAGTTCCTTCTGTTATTTGTTGAGTGCCTATTCCTGGCTTTCCTGTGGTCCACCTGTGGATTCTCATTCAGGCATTCTGAGAAGTCACATATGCGTACATTACACACATACACACACACACACCCACACCCACATACACCTTCCTTCCTTTTTTCTTTTTCTTTTTTTCGTTTTTTAAAGATGGAATCTCTGGGTAGCCTTAGCTATCCTGGAACTCTCTCTGTAGCAGGCCGAAATCAGAGATCCTTCTGCCTCAGCTTCCTGAGTGCTGGGATTAAAGGCGTGCACCACCACCGCCTGTCATATCTTGCTTTAATTAATCCCTTTCCTCATTCTTGTTTAGAGCCTCCTGGTTCCACATTAGTTCCTCTTTGGTGAGCTTTCTTTGCTCTTCTCAAAGGCTCTGTCTCAGGTCTGCCTATGCTGTCAGCCTGAAGACTTCTGATTGTATGTGGTGCTGGGCTGTGTCTCTATCATTTCATTACAGGTACCCACATGATTACACATTTCCTTCACAAGACTCTGGTGCCCATAGGATCCAGCCATCTGTGGTGACCTACATTAGCTTTGTCTACACTGTTGGATTGTTGGTGTTTCTATTAATTTGTGTGTTTTTCTTTGATATTCAAATGCTTTATCCAATAGTTTCCCTTGTTATTGACTATCTTTTTTAATTCCTTGGAGTGTTCTATTGCATATAGCCTTGGGGAAAGCTATCTCCCTTTCTGTTCCTTGGGAGCTGTTTTTTGCAAGACCGAGCCTGGTGATTTTTGTTAAGTGTCAGGGGGTTTTAAGCTATTGATGTAATGTTTTAATGCTTGTAGGACACTTTAGTCTCTCTTTTTCCCCTTAAGTCAGTTTTGTTATGTTGTGTTGTCTTTAGAGATGTTTACTTTTTATTTTCTTTCAGATGTATTGGCATGTTCTCCTATTTTTTTTTTTTTAACTTTCTATGGCACCTCTAGTGATGTTGATGCAGGATTTTTGAGAGCAGCAGGATATTTCATGGCCTATTTGTACATTTCCCAAGGATAAAGGATACCAGACACTCACCATAGTCAAAGATCATCGTCACACCAATGGTGACTCAAGTAGTTTGAATATGCAAAGTAGAAACAGGCATTATTAAAAATAATTTTTAAGAGTGAGAAAATGAGGAAAATCTGAGGGGTTTCCCAAAGAGGAAAAGGTCCTGAACTCTATCATGTAGGGGTTTTATTTTGCTATGGCAGAAACTGGACAAAGGCTTAGATATTCTTTATTCAGATTCGCCGATTCTCTGGGCTGTATTGAGCAAAGCCTAGCGAAGGCTCACTCACCCTTAGCCCAACCATGTCTGTGATCATTCATTACTTATATCCTGCCTACCCATCAGGGGTGGTTGAAGCCCCTGGTGTCTACTTCTGACTGAGTTGTTAGGTATTGATCTTGATTGTCAGTAGCTGATGCTGTTAACCACCTCTGTTCTTGGGTGTGTCTTGATAGGTGTCAATTAGATTGTTTTTTTTTTTTTCTTTTTAAAATCTTCACTTTGGGAAGCCTTACCATGACAATGAGTTAACTGTCAGAGCCACCAATATGCAGCTACAGTGTCCTCGGTTATGTCGGTTATGTAGTTGTCTGTGGCGTTGTCTAGGGTCTTTATCCTAACATGGAAACAGGTCTGTCCGAAGCCATTTTTACTTGTAATTTAGTCTGTTATCATTGGCTGCATTTGAGGCAAGGGTATGTAAAAGAGCAATAAATAGTATCAAGCATGCGTTCCCCAGGGAGGCTCGTGGAGGCTGGCCACCAGGCCCACCGAAATCTGCTGGTTTCTTAAGGGCCTGTCTGTCTTCCTTGTCAGGTCCGGTTGGCCGTCTCCCACTCACTGCAGACTTCCTCTCATTCTTAGGGCTGGCTTCACTGTTTCAACCCTAACATTCCACTGTAACCACTGAGCAGCTTGTAGTTTTCAAATGGACCCTTTCTTCTTACTACCCACAAGGAGCTGGCTTCTGCATCAATATCTCTATTTTAATTCCTTAAAAAAACTCTTATGTATTGTTTCTTTCTCTTTGTTAACTTTAGTATCTTTTAAATAGAAAAAGCCCCAAAATCTTTCTTCTTTGTCTTTGCTTTCTGCCTCATTAATTTGGTGTGTGTGTAGCAAGTGTCCCTGCATGTATACACCTTCAAGTATTCTGGTCCCTTACTCCCCACCTTATTCCCTTAAGACAGGGTCTCTCACTGAACTTCGAGGTAGGCTGGGGGACTGTACCCAGTGATCTTCCTGCCTTTACTAAGTTGTTCACACCTGGATTTTTACACTGTTGCTGGGGGATTTGAACTCAGGTTCTTCTGCTTGCACATAAGTGATCTTACCTACTGCGTTGCCCAGTCTTCTCTGTCTTGGATGATTTCTGCTCCTTTTGGTGATCATACTGCAAAATAGATAACAGTGGATGAAATCATTGCTGGGGTTTCTCCCAATATGTCCTTAGTCTTTGGGGGTTTTTTTTTTTTTTTTTGGTTTTTCGAGACAGGGTTTCTCTGTGTAGCCCTGGCTGTCCTGGAACCACTCTGTAGACTAGGCTGGCCTCGAACTCAGAAATCCGCCTGCCTCTGCCTCTCAAGTGCTGGGATTAAAGGCGTGCCCC
>JADRCD010214724.1:0-11446 GCA_019843815.1 Montemys delectorum | reverse complement strand
GTGAGTAGCTCATGCGGTGAGTCATAGTTGTGACCAAGATGACAATGGTGAAGTGCTGAGGGATGAAGACTGCAAGCCATGTGTTGGAGGAAAACATGACGGGGTCAGTGGTCAGTCACAGGCCATGAGAAAGAGGAGTCTATAGATGGGAAGTTGCCTGCAGGTTGGACTGTTAGCAAGTGTGGCTCAGGAATATTTGTAACTCCAGAGCCTCCCATATAGTAAGGAACTGATAAACTCTTTTTGAGTTTGCAATGAATGAGCCACGAGGAAGTGAGTCAATGAAGTCCTGTGTTTTGTCCAAGGTCACTTGACTGTTTGCTAGAAAAACGAATCCTGGACTCTGGGTTTCCTGAATGTAAGAGCCTCTGGCTTCATCTCCTATTTGTAGCATCTTTTCTAGATTTTTTTTTTTTATTGCCATAACTAGTTTGTTCTTCTTCTACTCGGAGTGTTAATCATATCCATCTGTACTGTACCACAATCTGGTTAACACTTTTAAATATGGATTCACTTTTCAGTTGTTACCTTACTTCTTTTAATGAACTTCCTTTAAGGCTGGGGAAATGGTTCAGTGGCTATTGTGTTTGCTATGCAAGCACGAGGACCTGAGTTTGGATTCTTGGAACCCACATGAAAGCTGGGCATGGGTTTCTGTAATCTCAGCAGTGGAGATGTAGGTATAGGTGGGTCTGCAGGGCTTGCTGGTCCATTGGTCTAGCTAAAATGGTGAGCTTCAGATTTAGTGAGAGACTGTCTAAAGACTCCTGAATAGACTTCTGGCCTGCATAATATTCCCAGGTGTGCATATACAACTTCCTTTATTTCTGACAGTAAAGATCTGCTGGTGATGAATTTTGCTTATCTGAAAAAGTCTTAATATTTCTTCTATTTTTGATATTTATTAGATTTTTAACTCTTAAAGTAGGGCTTATAAAATTAACATAAGCTAAAGTTGTTCTTTAGCATCAAGACAGATGTCCATGTGTATGTGTGCACTTAGTCCTTTGTATAAATGCATTTTCCCTTTGTAGATAGAGTTGGGGAAAGATTGTCTATCACTGGGCACAGTAAGACTCTCAGTTTCTTCCACTGTCAAAAGTATCACCAATCATTGCATTCATCCATTTTGAGCCACCATGAAAAATACTCAAGACCAGGTAATTTATAAAGAACAGAGACTTATTCTCACATGTCTAGAGACTGGGAAGTCCAGGGAGAAGTTAGGACCATTGTCCTGTATCATCCCATGGTAGAGGATGGAAGGAGAGCATAAATGAGAGGTGATAAGAAAGAAGAAAGGGAAGAGAAGGGAGAGACAGAGAGACAGAGAGACAGGGTTGGGGAGAGCTTCAATACTCTTGCACTAAGGATTCAGTGTCTAGCATGTACACTTGAGGAGGGGAGGCATGTCCCCTCCACTGTATTCCCTGTCTTTTGTATCTGAGCTTTCTATTCTATCTTCTCTACCTACACTATGTCTGGACCAATGTAACGATTTCCTATTGTCCACCAGTAGGATGACCCTAGTCATCGCATTTATCTTTTCTGAGCCTGAGTTTTCTTATTTGTCAAAAGTAGATGATGATAAAAAAAAAAAATACCCCACTAATAGCGTGCAAATTTGTTGAAAATATCTGTGTGAACCAGGCCAAACCACAGAGGTTGGGCCAGGGTAGAGGGCCAGAGTGACAGAAGAGCCAGACTTGTCCAAGGCGACTTCCTGTTTGCCTCAGCTTGAAAGCAACAAGGAAATAGAAGACAGAAGGGCAAGCAGGCGCCCAAGTGCAAGTTCAAAAGCAGCAGGCTGAGGTTGAGGTTACAGCTGACCTTGGGGTAAGATTGCTCCATGGCTCCTAAGTCTCCTGATGGTGCACTAGCCATTCGTTCTGGTTTCCCACTGTGCTAGATACTTTAATCACAGTTAATCAACATGGCAGAGATGAAAGCTGCTGTAATTATCTCCATTGCACAGAATTGGCAACTGATTCAAAGGTTAAGTAATATAAAAGAATAGGGGTTCGAAACTTATATAAAACATTAACTTAGGATTTAAACTCAGTTTTATCTATAAATCCATTAACTCAGAGTTAATGCTGTCAAAACGCATACCTTTTCTATCTGTGAGGAGTTAGTTCCAGGACCCTCCACAAATCTGCACAGCTTCAAATCTCTCACATAGCCTGGTTTGGCATTTGTATTTCTATGCATCCTCCTATACACTTCACAGCATTTCTGGATGGCTTACGACACTTAGTTCAAAGTTGATGGTAGGCAAATGGTTACATGGTATTGCTCAGGGGATACTGACAAGTTAAAAGACTCGTCATGTGTTCAGCATTATGTTTTGACTAGCAGTTGACAGGAAGGGGATATAGCTCACAGACACAGAGCACCCACGATGTTTTTAAGGCAGGATCTGTGCCCTTTGATTCTCTATCCACAAAGTGCCTTGTATATAAGAAGTACTTAGTGACATTTTCCTGATAAATGATATAAGGTAAATGACAAAACCCTGTTTTATAGGTTTTGACTTTAAAAAAAAAATCCTTGGCAATTCGGAAGGTTCTTGATAAGTAATTATGGATCCTGGAAAGCAGAGGGAAGACTGTCTTAGAGGTCTAATGCCAGATTCAATTTCCAAGCTGGTTTGCAGAAGTGAAGAGGATGAATCAGGCAGCTGATGCAGGAGGATCATGAATTTAAGGCCAGTCTGGGCTACATAATAATAGTCTATCTCAAAAAGAAAAGAAAGAAAGGAAAAGAGAGGGAAAAATTAGAAGGAGGAGGAGGAGAGAGCGTGCATTTCTGAATATCTTATGGCTTATATGGGTATCAGTAACTTCATGAGAAGAATGAGGACAGATGACCTTCGTCTTAGGGGCATGTCGTTTCCAGCCGGGTCACCAGCATATAGGAATAGCCCTGGTAATTTGAATGTGTTCCCAGAAGCCCATGTAGCAGAAACCTAATCCCCAAATTCATGCTAATGATATTTGGAGGTGGGGCCTTTAAGGAGTAATTAAGATTAGGTGAGGTCATAAAGGTGGCAATTGCATAACAGCATCTTTCAAATTCTTTGTTTAATTTTATGTGTGTGGATGCTTTGCCTGCATGTATGCATACCATGTGTGTGCCTGGTGCCAGCAGAGGTCAGAAGAGGGCATCAGATCCCCCAGAACTGGAGTTAAGGATAGTTGTGAGCCATTATGTGGTGCTGGGAACCAAGTCCAGGTTTCCGTAAGAGTGGTAAGTGCTATTAATGGCTGAACCCTCATTCCAGCTCTGAGTATTAGTCTTATTTGGTATACCTGCTTTCTTACCATGTGATGCCCCTGCCATGGTATGATGTGGTAAGTAGGCTGACACCAACCAGCAACTGCCACCAATGTTCTTGAACCTACCAGTTTCCATTCACGCCTTATAAATTACCTTACCACTTGGACACCAACCCAGCCACAAAGCCTTCAAACTATAATCTGTCTTGCCTGCATGCGAGATGTGCTGGGGTTAAGGTGGCACAGAATTGGTGGGAGTGGCCAACCAATGACCAGTCCAATTTGAGGCCCATGGCATGAGAGGGAGTTTACACATCTAACACTGCCTGGATTGTCAGGAACCAGAGACTGGATAGTTCAGAGCCTCAGTATAGAAGCAAAGATGATTGGGAAAAAAAAACAATGAAATGATTCCTAAGGATATTCTGCTATACTTGGAGATAGTTGCCTAGCCCAAGAAGTGCTATTCTGAAAGAGTTTTTTTTTTTTCTTTAAAAGGTCATGGTTTAATAAAGATGGAAGCAATATGTGACATATACTCTTAGGATATTGATCAACATATTAAAGGCTAAGGATTCCTGTAATTAAAACACCCTAGTTCTTGGCTTCAAAAGGAAGGGAAAAGACCTGAGTGAAATGTATGTCATATTAGGGATCACGGCTAATTGTATCCCCAGTTTTTCCAGCTCTGGGAAGTTACTTATGCCACCTAACCACGGTATATGTTTATTCTATGATTGCTTTATGTTCAGTATTTTATTAGAGTTTTCTCTTCATATAATTTTTTGGGAATTCCAAAGTAAGCTGTAAGATAGTGAACCTGCACTGTCCCGCACAGATTCATGGTTTCAGATTGTGTCACTGTTTTGAAGGCCGAACTGTGTTTAGGCAGTGGGGTCTGGCTAGTAGAAGTAGGTCACTAGGTGAGGGCATTGGGAAATTATACCTACTCCTAATTTGCCCTGTGTTTTCTCCTTCCTGTCTGCCATGTTGTGCACAAGCCACTGCTTCATGCTCTTGCTGCCACAGAAGGTCAGAGCAGCCCTTGACAGCATGCCTTCCTTACCATGCTGAACTAAAAATCTCTCTTAAACTGTGGGCCCAAATAAACCTCTCCCCCATTTTGCCACTATGTTGAAAAAAGTTGCTATATGTAACTGCTCAGTCCTCGTACCCCCATGCTCGCTCCCTAGCTGCTCAGTCCAGTGGGCAGCTCAAGAGATTTGCTTGTCTCTCGGTCACTCTGGCGTCTTTTAGTCTTTTAGTCACTTTTCCAGGCTGTTAACCTTTCTTCATTTTGCCAAGAACAAATACAGTTCAGTTGTATCACAGCTAAAATAGAGATAGGAGAAAGGAAAAAGACGTTTTAGGTCAACATTTAGTTCTGCAAGTTCTACTCATGTCATACATTCGAGCAGAGGAAGGTTGGTACCTTAAAACATGGAAGTTGATTATAACCCTCCAAATATCAGTTTTCTACCTCTAGCAGGTCATCTCTAGTAGGTAGTCTATTATGTATAGAGGGGACATGGCATTTTGAATTGAAGAGGATTCCCATAGCAAGTAATGTGCTCCCTGGGCTCTGCTGGCATTTTCAGAAACCATCACGATCAGTGTGCTACGCTGCACACACTGACAACAGTTCCTGAGATTCCAGGTGAAGAGTGGTTTCTGATATTTAAACTTTCTAACTTGAAGAGCAAATGAAGAGGAGAGACTGCGGATAATTGTAGATATACTTATATAGAAATATGACACACTGGGGCAAGCTCTGAAAGGAAAGCCTAATTTGTAAATAGCCTGGCTGTCTTAGCCTCAATTCTTCCAAAAACTAGAGCTGGGCCGGGTGGTGGTGGCGCACGCCTTTAATCCCAGCACTCAGGAGGCAGAGGCAGGCGGATTTCTGAGTTCGAGGCCAGCCTGGTCTACAGAGTGAGTTCCAGGACAGCCAGGGCTACACAGAAAAACCCTGTCTCGAAAAAACAACCCCCCCAAACAAACAAAAACCCCCAACAAAACAAAACAAAACAACCCGCTCTCCAACAAACAAACAAACAAACAAAGAGCAAACTAGAGCTGGACTTGAAGATAACTATTTTGAGAGGGATTCCAATGTCTAAGAGTTGGGAAGGGGAGCCTGAACAAGGAAGGGCAGCGAGGATGTGCCACAGAGCTCCAACACTGGGGATCGGGGTGGGGAAGCTGACTGAGGCTCAGGCCTGCAGATGACGCCTGCGGGACATCTGAGAATCTCCTGCTTCAGTCTTCAAGAATGCTGTGCTTGCCTGTAGGCTGTGAGACCTAAGGGCCACCTAATAGCATCTTAATGTTATCACTGCCAGGCTGGCCTATAGGCCAGATGACTAGTAAGCTAGCTGGGAGAGAAGGAGTTCCAAGAAAGAGAGAGAGAGATACCAGCAACTGTCAGGCTAAGCCTGCGCTCCTCAGCAGACCCTGTCAGCTCTCTATCCTGTCACTTTCCCCTGAGGTCTTTATCAGGAACAGCCTCTCAGTGCAAGGGTCAGCTGCTCACTAACTCCAGGCTGTCTGAGGAGAAGTACAAGGTTATGTCAGAGCACAGGAGATGGCCTTAGCCGGCGGTAGCTCACTCTAATTCCAGATTTGTTTAGTATGCTTTATGAATGGACATGTCACAAAGGTCACTCCTTTGGTTGATTTTGAGGACGTGGAAACTGCTCTTGTCCCTACTTAATAGTGGCAGAGGCAAATGACGTGGGTCAGCCCCCAATGATACTGCTGGCGTGTAGGATGCTATGTCAAGGCAAGAGACTTTCTACCTGTGAGGATGTGGGGGACAGGCTCACTTAAGCCATCTCTCTCCTCCATCAGTCTGTGTTAGCCGTCAGTCTGTGTTAGTTTTCCTTTCAGCTCTTTATTGCTTTCTCTTTACTGTTGAACTCCTGCGCCGAGAGCATAAACTCCGTTCGAGTCGGACTTTATTTAGGGAAAACAATGCCTGGATTATAGTTGGTACTCAATAAACACCACTGAATGAAAGCTCAGTAATGAGATTTCATGGTCTGGGTGCAGTGAGATTGTCCTTTTTTTTTTTTTTCCCTGCACTAGGTCTCATATAATCCAATCAGGCCTTAAACATCCCACGTAGCTGGTGATGACTTTGAATTTCTGATCCTGCTACTTTCATCAGCTGCTGGAATCAGAGACATGAGCTGCCATGTCTGGTTCGTGCTAGATAAGCACTCTACCAGATGAGTTATATCCCTAGCCCCAAGAACTTTTTAATACTTGTTTTGTGTGTGTGTGTGTGTGTGTGTGTGTGTGTGTGTGTGTGTGTGTGCGCTTATGCCATGGTGTGTGCGTAGAGGTTAGAGGGCAAACTCTCAGGAGTCAGTCATTTCCTGCCACTTTGTGGGAGCTGGAGAGCAAGCTCAGGTTGTCAAGCAAGCATGCCAGTCCCTCTGCTTGCATCTATCCATCTCAGTGGCCTTTCTAAGAACTTCTGAGAAGGAGATGATGGACCTGCATATGGGTGCAGGCTTAGGGAGCAGGGATAGATCTCAATAGAGGTCCACAGAGTATAATCATCATTGGGGAAGATGCAAGGAGGGATGAAAAGGGAGAGGGATGGGGAAGACATTCACCCACAGTGGTCCCACTTACCAAATGTGTATTGGATATTTCATCTATCCCCCATTCACATGATAAAGTTCACAGTTGTTGGCTATGTATGATAAGATGTAGAGGAAGCAGCAAAGAGACTAGATTTCTCTCCATGGAGTCTGGAGAAAGCCTCTCTGTGTTACTGCTAAGACCAGGCCTTCTTGCCAAAACACTGAAACTCCCATGTGAGTGATTTGGAGGATATGTTGGGGGAAAGATTTGCCAATAAATTTCACATCATCGAAACCTAGACAGAATTTGACCGTGTTGCCAGGCTTCCGAGTACACGAGGGCCCGACAAACACTGTCTACTGACAAATGGATGACTACTTTGATCAAGATGAAGCAGAGCACACTGATAGTCATGTAAGAATTAGCTCCCTGTGGGTGAGTCCCTGCAAGTGGCAAATTATTTTGGGCCAGCGATGGCAGAACTGTAGCTGTTTGTTTGATGGATCACTGTTTTCTCCACCAGAGGTTGACCTTCAGAGAGCTGGGAGATGCCAAGAGTACCAGGAGGAGTGAGCGTAGCCTCAGTTTCTTCTGGTTTTACAGCCCCTTTCACTCTGTTGGCTCATGCTCCGTTATCCACAACTGCTGAGCCTTCTCTCTAGCTATACTGCATATCCTTACCTGCAGGGCAGCATCAGGGGAGACACTTGAATCAGAGGCCATGCTGAAGCCCTGCCACTGGCTCCTCCCTCCTCTTTTTCTGTGTTGGATTCAGGGGCCCCACATTCCAGGCTGGTATTTCTGGCTTTCCTGAAACTCCCTGGGCTGCTGTAATAAATCACATCACCATTACGTAAGCGATGTATAAGTCCAGCCAGGAACACATAGCCCAGGGAAGAAGGGTGCTCAATATTTTGAATTTTTTTTTCTTTTCTTTTGGAAGAAAAACTTGTTGCTTCCATCTATGCTGGGGTAGAAATAAACTCCACTTGGTGTGGAGATAGGGGGTCAGTTCTTGACCAATGCAAGTTTTGTTTTTTTTTTTTTTCTGTATTCAGCAATTACAGAAGAGCCTCTGTGCGAAAGGGCAGTGGGGTTTGCTCTGGGGGCTAGATAAGCAAGATGATTAGGCCATCTTTCCTCTGTTGGCTCCACGGTAGTTTAGCCATGTCTGGCTCAGCTGAGTGTTGAGACCTTAATGGATTGAAAGGTGCCTTAAAAAAGCCTTACTTGAACTAGGGGTCAGTCCGAACAGAAAGAGCTTTTCCACCTGGTGGAAGTTTCTGGACAGATTAGGAACTCAGTATCATTTGTGAAATCTTCATCTCCTAGTTATCCAGGCTGAGACAACTGCAACCCCCCTCCCTTTCCCTCCATGCTAATGTCTTAGTTAGCCTTAGGTAGGCTTTCTAGTGTTTTAACGAAACACCATGCACGAGCAACTTGAAATGAAAGTGTTTATTCTGCGTACACTTCCTCAGCAGTGTTCATCACTGAATGAAGTGAGGGCAAGAACTTAAACAGGGCAGGAACCTGGAGGCAGGAGCTGATGCAGAGGCCGTGGATGAGTGCTGCTTACTGGCCTGCTCCTAGTGGTTTGCTCAGCCTGCGTTCTTATAGAAGCCAGGGCCACCAGCCCAGGGATGGAACTACTCACAGTAGGCTGGGCCCTCTCCCATCAATCTCTAATTGAGAAAATTCCCTACAGCCTGTTCTTATGGAGGCGTTTTCTTATTTAAGGTTCCCTCTTCTCAGACGATACTGGCTGTGTCAAGTTGACATAAAATCTAGGCAACACAGGTGGTTTGAATGAGAATGTCTCCCACAGGATCATGTATTTGAGCACTTGGTCCTTGGTTGTTGTTGGTATTTGGAAGATTTAGGAGATACGGCCTTGGGGGGGTGGGGTGGAGTATGTCGCTGGAAGTAGGATTAGAGAGTTTAAAGACTTATGTTCCATTTCCAGTTGCTCTCCTTCATGCTCGCACTCTGAGATGTGAGCCTTCACCTTCCTGCTCCTCTTGCCATACTTACTGCTCCATGCCATTCCCCGCCATCATTATGCGCGCTATCCGTCAGGAACCATAAGCCTAAATAAATTTATTTAAAAAATAAGTTGCTTTGACCTTGGTGTTGTATCACACCAACAGAAAGATAAATAATATACCATTATTTCCTTGGCAAAGGAGTCCCCAAGTCTAACATTAAAAACAACCTTTTTATGCATGGCATAGTGGCCTAAGCCTGTAGTTCCTAGCCCTGGGAATGCAGAGACTGGAGGATTCCTGCCTTAAGGCCAGCCTGGGATCCATAGCAGGACCCAGTCTCAGAAAGCCAAGGGTTGGTGGGATGCAGCTTAGTAGCAGAGGACTGACCTACCATGCACAGGGCCCTGGGTTCCATTGCCAGCACCACAAAACAACCAACAATTAAACAATACTTCTCATTCATCATTTTCCTGCCATGCTTGCAGGCCTTGCCTCTACTTGGAAACTGTGTGTGTGTGTGTGTGTGTGTGTGTGTGTGTGTGTGTGTGTGTGTGAGGGGTGTGTGTGTGTTGGGGTTGCCCTGTAGAGACATCCTAGATGCTATTTAACTCTATTCTGTGATTCAGGCAAGCTAATATTTCTGTGTCCCAAGTTATTGTTTTAAAATGGGTTGATGAGACTTTTTACACTGTAGGCTGTTGTGAAAAACTTAACAAATGACAGGAACCCTGGTGACTAACTAGGGCAATAGCACTAAGAAAAAGAGGGATGAGTAGTTGAAAAAGCCTATAAAGATACACAACAAACCGTTAATGGCTTTTAAACATTAGAGCAGTAGGATTTATGAGCCTTAAAAAATAAACTTCTCCCTTTGTGCTTTTCTTTATGTTTAAAATTTCCACAATGAGCATACATCATTTTTATAACCCCAAATTACAAATGTGAATTAAAATTCCACCAAACATTTAAGGACCAGCTGAAATGATACTTCTGTTAAAAGTTTCCAGCCTTCCTATTGGCAGGGATCCCTCTCTGAGAAAGTTATGGAATCATGCTGAGACCTAGCTCGTTCCCTGTTCAAGACTAATAACACTTAAAAATATGCACTCTATTACACATGCATATCAGATAGTAAGAAGGCCCTGTACTTGATAAGGGCCCAACTTTATCATTTCTGGACTTTGTGTTAATGAAAAAGAAATGCTCAACATTCAAAGGCACTTCAAAATTTGAATTTTGATTTTTTCCCCATAGTTAGCAATACATTGAAGGGTACAATAGCATGACATACTGGACAGGGGCAAGAAGCCATAGCTTTTAACTAATTCCAAGATCAAAAGGATGAAAAACAGGTACTCTGGTGTTGCCAGCTTGTTTGGGATGTCATATTTTGTATTTTCCTTCCTCCTCCTCCTCTCCCTCCCTTCCCTCCTGCATCCCTCCCTCCTCCTCCTTCTCCTTTCTTCTGAGTTTTGGGACAAGATCTTACTGTATAGTTCAGACTGACCTCAAACTCACTGTCCTTGTTTGCGTCCTGAAAGGTTTATTTCATCCTATACTTTACAATGACAGCCTGTTACTGAGGGAAGTCAAGGCAGGAAGTTAAGGCAGGAACCTGGAGATAGGAACTTAAGCAGAGACTATGGAGGAACACTCTTTACTGGATTGCTTCCTTTAGCTTTGTTAGATAAATAATATAATATAAACGGTATAATAGAATACAAATAAAATATAATAAAATAATATAGTACAAAGCCAGTTAGCTTTTTAATATATATCTTGGTCCACCTGCCCAGGGATAGCACTGACCACAGTAGCTCAGCCCTCTTATATCAGTTAGCAATCAAGACAGTGCCCCACAGATGCACCCAAGCGCCAACGTGGTGGAGGTAGTTATCAACTGAGACTCCATCTTTCCAGGTTATGTCAAGCTGACAAAAACTAACCATCATACTCATTACATAGCTCAAGCTGGTCTTGAACTTATAGCATTGATACTTCTGCCTCAGCATATCGAATGCTGGAACTACACGCAAGTAGCATCATGATTTTGTCCTACCACATCTACAAAAATGCCTGTGTGTGTACATAACAGATTCAACACATTATTACAAAATAAATTTTGTCTTACATGGAATTTTCTCAGACAAATAGTTGATGATTGGTTAGGTTAATTGATATCCATAGGTTGGATGAACTAAGTGCATTTTGACTTAATTATTTCAACTTCTGGTGGGTTTGTTTGGATACTATTTCATTGTACATTTGGGAACATCATTATATATTTTATGTTTTATGTGTATGTATATATACAGTTGCTATTTGCATCATAATGGTTCAATTTACCATATACTCACTTTATGATATCATCTATCTGTGATATATCACCTATCTGTCTGTCTGTCTATGTGTCTATTCATCCATCCATCTTTTATGATGGACCTGACTATATAGTTGTTCCATAAGCTTTTGTTGACTGGATACACCTGAGAGCAGGATCTAGGAGCTTTATGAAGGAGGCAGGCAACCAAACAAGCTTTGCCATGACTATGTTCCCATCCTCACTGAGGACACTGTTCCTTAGAA
>JADRCD010214723.1:0-17233 GCA_019843815.1 Montemys delectorum | reverse complement strand
TACTTACGGATCACAGCCTCTTTCACTTTAATTTGCTAATGAACAGACAGACGCTAATCATGCAGCTGGGAATCAAGCCTGGGATAGGGATATGCTTTTGGGGCAAGGTTGCTTTGCTAATCAACAGACTGGTTACCCATTGCAAGTCTTTGAGCAGGTGAATCAGATTGCTATAAAGGCATGGAAGCAGCTGCCGTGATGCAGCTGAATAAGAACAAATAAATACCCTTTGGCAGCTACCACAAGTAGGCTGCAAGTGGAAATATCCTGGCTTGTGTGTGATTTCCATACAATATCAAAGTATTACTCAAGCTGCTAATCTCTCTCGGTAGTTGTCTCAATATCTTACAGGAAATCGGCTGAGATTGGCTATCGTGACTGTCAATTTGACGCGAGTGGATCCGTCCCTGGCTCAAGGATTTACTAAATTTACCTCCTGGATTTCTTCAGCCTTTTCTTTCCTTAAGGAATGGGTGGGAATTGGCCTGTTTGGTGTTGCCTTGTGTGCTGGCTTAGTGTTTCTTCTCTGGATGGTTTGCAAACTCAGAGCCCAACAAAAACGTGACAAGGTAGTAATTGCCCAAGCATTTGCTGCACTAGAGCAAGGAGCCTCTCCTGATATTTGGCTCAGCATGCTAAAAACAAAATAAATACTTAAAAGCTAATGGTCAGCGAGACTTAGCTCTTGCACTCTGTGGGGTCTTATCCCATTGCACACGGGAGAATGAGTCAAACTGCCATATGTCCTCGAGGCCCGCTGCCTTTGGCCCCTACAACGGGATTAGGCTGATGCCATAAACCAGGAGCACACCAATGAGTAGTGATCCAAAGGATCCCACCAATCTCTTGGTGCTGGTAATGGACAGCACATCAGCTAGCCTAAGACACAGGGCATCGGCCAGAGCCTATCATTTAAAACAAAAAGGGGGAGATGTAGAGAGCCACGCCCGAGCAGGCTATCGGCATTACAAGATGACACCGGCATCCGGTGTCTTCTCCCTGTAAACAAGTAGTCTGTGCATGTGCTAAGGGCCAGAGCACGCCAAGTCACAGCCTATCCCGGGGCATCACATGAGGTAATGAGCAAACAGCCAATCAGAAATGAACACGCCGCTCCAGGGTATATATAAGCAGTGCCTTTTCGGGGCTTGGGGTCTTCCTCTTAAAGATGCAATAAACACTTATTGCAGAAGGATCCTGGTGTCCGCGTGCGTTCTTGCTGGCGAGACAATTGCGCGGATTACAGTTGGTAATATTAATTTTCATGTTAAAATATTAAGAAAAGGTAATTGTCATTTCCTGTTGTTTTTGTTGTAAGAGGTGGAATTAGGTTTGTGTGGATTTGTTGAAAGATTACTTTCTTGCATCTTCTAGGGTGTAGTTTTGCTCCTTATGTTGATGTTTTCCATCTATTATCCTTTGTAGGGCTGGATTTGTGGAAAGATATTGTGTAAATTTGGTTTTGTTGTGGAATATCTTGTTTTATCCATCTAAGGTAATTGAGAGTTTTGCTAGTTATAGTAGCCTGAGCTGGCAGTTGTGTCCTTGTAAGGTCTGTATGACATCTGCCCAGGATCTTCTAGCTTTCACAGTCTCTGGTGAGAAGTCTGGTGTAATTCTGATAGGCCTGCCTTTATATGTTACTTGCCATTTTTCCCTTACTGCTTTTAAAATTCTTTCTTTGTTTAGTGCATTTGGTGTTTGTATTATTATTTGATGGGAGGAATTTCTTTTCTGGTCCAGTCTATTTGGAGTTCTGTAGGCTTCTTGTATGTTCATGGGCTTCTCTTTCTTTAAGTTAGGGAAGTTTTCTTCTATAATTTTGTTGAAGATATTTACTGGCCCATTACATTGGGAATCTTCACTTTCTTCTACACCTATTATCCTTAGGTTTGGTCTTCTCATTGTGTCCTGAATTTCCTGGATGTTTTGGGTTAGGAGCTTTTTGCTTTTTACATTTTCTTTGACTGTTATGCCAATGTTTTCTATGGTGTCTTCTGCCCCTGAGATTCTCTCTTTTATCTCTTGTATTCTGTTGGTGATGCTTGCATCTATGATTCCTGATTTCTTTCCTAGTTTCTGTATCTCCAGGATTGTCTCTCTTTCTGATTTCTTTATTGTTTTATTTCCATTTTTAGATTCTGGATGGTTTTGTTCATTTCCTTCACCTGTTTGATTATGTTTTCCTGTAGTGTTTTAAGAGATTTTTGTGTTCCCTCTTTAAGAGCTTCTAGCTCTTTACCTGTGTTCTCCTGTATTTCTTTGAGGGTGCTATTTATGTCTTTCTTAAGGTCCTGTATCATCATCAAGAGAAGTAATTTTAGATCTGAATCTTGCATTTCCGGTGTGATGGTGTGTCTAGGACTTGATATGGTGGGAGAATTGGGTTCTGATGATGCCAAGTAACCTTGGTTTGTGTTGTTTATTTTCTTATGCTCCCCTCCCTGCAATCTGGTTATCTCTAGTGCTACCTGCCCTTGCTAAATCTGACTGAAGCCTGTCCTTTCTGTGATCCTGGTTGTGTCAGAACTCCTCAGAGTCAAGCTGTCTCTGTGATCCTGTCATTCTGGGATCCTGTGATCCTGGGCTTGTTAGAGCACCTGGGAGTGCAGCAGCTTCCTTTGGGTGTTTTGGGACTGGCTGTAGAGCTTGCACCCAAGGTCTGCTCAGGGCACCAGCCCAGATAGACTGGAAGGAACCCAAGCCACTCTGCTGGTGGAGTTCCTGTGTGCCTGGTCCCACTGGTCCTACTTACTCCCGGTGTTGGGACAAATGTTGTGTCCTCCTCATCTCTGATCCTGAGATTGTCAGATCGATCGCCTGAAAGTGGAGCTTCCTCAGGGTGTTGTGGGACTAGCTGCAGAGCTTGCACCCAAGGTTTGCTCAGGACACCAGCCCAGATAGACTGGAAGGAACCCAAGCCACTCTGCTGGTGGAGTTCCTGTGTGCCTGGTCCCACTGGTCCTACTTACTCCCGGTGTTGGGACAAATGTTGTGTCCTCCTCATCTCTAATCCTGAGATTGTCAGATCGATCGCCTGAAAGTGGAGCTTCCTCTGGGTGTTGTGGGACTGGCTGCAGAGCTTACACCCAAGTTCTGCTCAGGACACCAGACCAGAGAGACCGGCACATTATAGCTTCTTATTCCAATGTCATAGCACCACACATGATCTTCTGGACTCCTTCAAAGGGTTGGTGTCACTTCTGCAGCTCTGTCCTCTATAGAACTCTAAGCTCAAATTGATCCACTCCACTGCTTCTGCTGTTTTTGGTGATCATCCTCGTGGTACTGGCATCTTCAATACACTGGGGTCTTCCCCTGAAACTAGGCTTCTCCAATGGCCCCTCATAGGCTCTCTTCATGGTGCCAAGCCTCAATTCCTTTGTATAACCCTTTTAGTCTGGGCTGTCAACTGCAACTGAGGCTGTACCTTCACCAATGTCCCTCCATGGCCTCTCACAGTGCCAAGCCTCAGTTGCTATTCATGGCCCTTTCATTCCTTCAAAACCAGTACCACCTGGGTGACTCTTAATACATTACCAAGTACAGCTGCAGCATGAAATACAACCTTGGCTATCTCTGGAACACATCTTCTTTCTGTTCCCAGAAAACACTTCCCAGAAGATTTCACCTCAGTGATGCTGGTCTCTTCTTAATCACCATTAATTTCTTAGCTACAGCTAACCAATACCAATTTCCCCTGTAGTTCCTTCCAAACTGGACTCTAAAGCCAGACACATGTAGCCAAAGCTTCTGAGTTCTGCTGCTTGCTGGGGCTGGAACATGACCCCCTTTTTCTATTACATTATCACTAGCTTTCTGTTTTTCAGCTCTTTTATTGCCTAAGCTTGGCTGTCCTGGAACTTGCTCTGTAGACTGACTGGACTCAGAGATCTGCATGCCTGTCTGCTAAACACTGGGATTAAAGGTGTGATCCACCAAGCTTGGATTTAAGCTTTTCTTCACCTAGAACTTGCTGTGCTCTAGGCTGTCTTTGAACTCAGAGATCTGCTTGGCTTTATCTCCTGGGATTAAAGTGTGCACCAGCATGCCTGCATCTAAATTTAGCTAGATTAAAATCTTGCCCCAAAGTCACTACTCTCTTAACTCAATTTAATATCCTTAAACACAGGATTCAGCTCCATTTCACTTCCTGGTGCCCCTTTAAAATTCAATCCATATATTTTATATTTTTCCTTTCTCAGCTTGCTATGCTTGTTTAAAATGCTCTTCATGAGACTTAACCAAAGGACAAAGTCTATGATGGGCGTTTCTGAAACTTCCTTTGTCAATGTAATTTGTCTGAGTCTCTTCACCTTATCTTGAGGCATACTCTTCAGACAAGGGCAAAAAGTAGTTACATTCTTATCCAAAATATCACAAAAACTGTCTCTAGGACAAATGGAAATTCTCCACTGAAACCAGGGCCAGGTCCACATAATTCAAACCACTCTCAGTAACTACGGTTTATATTGGATATTTGAAGCCTTTAATTCTAAGAAATGTGAACAGGACACTGATCAGGAGTCCTTGGTCCAGCAACCAGAAGTAATCAATTGATTCAATTTAGCAGCCCCTTTTTATAGTTAGGTCTGTTTCAATTTGGCCTCTCCCATAAACAAATTTCATCCAGGTCTGTTCCAAGCTAACCTACCAAGCACAATGTCCTCACCAAACAAAACCAGGACATGCCTTGCGTCTGGCAAACATTAACAAAAATTGGTGGAGGCCCCTTGGGTATTCTGAGATTTTAGGCTAATATCCACTTATGAACAAGTATATACCATGTGTGTTCTTTTGTGACTGGATTACCTCACTCAGGATGATATTTTCTACTTCCATCCATTTACTTAACAATTTTATGAATTCATTGCTTTTAATAGATGAATAGTACTCCATTGTATAAATGTATCCATTTCTCTGTTGAAGGGTATCTGAATTCTTTCCAGCTTCTGGCTATTATAAATAAGACTGCTATGAACATAACAGAGCATGTGTCCTTGTTATATGTTGGAGAATCTTTTTGGTATGTGCCCAGGAGTGGTATTGCTGGGTCCTCGGGTAGTACTATGTTCAATTTTATGAGGAACTGCCAGACAGTTTTCCAGAGTGGCTGTACCAGCTTGAAATCCCCTCAACAATGGAGGAGTATTCCTCTTTCTCCACAACTTCACCAGCATCTGCTGTCACCTGAGTTTTTTAATCCTACCCATTCTGACTGGTGTGAGATGGAATCTCAGGGTTGTTTTGATTTGCATTTCCCTGATGACTAAGGATGTTGAACATTTCTTTAGGTGCTTCTCAGCCATTCAGTATTCGTCAGTTGAGAATTCTTTGTTTAACTCTGTACCCCATTTTTAATAGTGTTATTTGGTTCTCTGGAGTCTAACTTTTTGAGTTCTTTGTATATATTGGATATTAGTCCTCTATCAGATATAGGATTGGTAAAGATCTTTTCCCAATCTGGTGGTTGCCATTTTGTCCTATTGACAATGTCTTTTGGCTTACAGAAGTTTTGCAATTGTATGAGGTCCCATTTGTCAATTCTTGATCTTAGAGCATAAGCTATTGGTGTTCTGTTCAGGAAAATTTCCCCTGTGCCCGTGAGATCAAGGCTCTTCCCCACTTTCTTTTCTATTAGTTTCATGGTTTTATATGGAGGTCCTTGATCACTTGGATTTGAGCTTTGTACAAAGAGATAGGAGTGGATCAATTTGCATTCTTCTACATGCTAACTACCCGTTGAGGCAACACCATTTGTTGAAAATGTTGTCTTTTTTCCACTGGATGGTTTTAGCTTCTTTGTCAGATCAAGTGACCATAGGTGTGTGGGTTCATTTCTGGATCTTCAATTCTGTTCCATTAATCTACCTGCCTGTCACTGTACCAATATCATGCAGTTTTTATCACAATTGCTCCGTAGTACAGCTTAAGATCCGGGATGGTGATTCCACCAGAGGTTCCTTTATTGTTGAGAATAGTTTTGGCTATCCTGGGTTTATTGTTCTTTCAGATGAATTTGCAAATTGCTCTTTCTAAGTCTTTGAAGAATTGAGTTGGAATTTTGATGGGGGTTGCATTGAATCTGTAGTTTTCATTAAACTCTAAAAGTCTTTAATTTCTTTCTTTATTTCTTCCTTGACCAAGTTATCATTAAGTAGAATGTTGTTCAGCTTCCACATGTATGTGGGCTTTCTATTGGTTACATTGTTATTGAGGAGCAGCCTTATTCTGTGGTTATCTGATAGGATGCAAGGAGTTATTTCAATCTTCTTGTATCTGTTGAGGCCTGTTTTGTGACCAATTATATGGTCAATTTTGGAGAAGTAACCATGATGTGCTAAGAAGAATATTTATCCTTTTGTTTTAGAATAAAATATTTATTATATATATAAAATATATAATATAAAATGTTTATACATATATATGTATATATGTACAATCCATTTGTTTCATAACTTTTGTTAGTTTCACTATGTCTCTATTTAGTTTCTGTTTTGATGATCTGTCCATTTCAGAGAGTGGGATATTGAACTTTCCCACTATTATTGTATGCAGTGCAATGTGTGTTTGAGCTTTAATAAAGTTTCTTTTATGAATGTAAATGCCCTTGCATTTGCAGCGTAGAGGTTCAGAATTGAGTGTTTATCTTGGTAGATTTTACTTTTGATGAGTATGAAGTGTTCCTGCTTATCTTTTTTGATCACTTTAAGTTGAAAGTCAATTTTATTTGATATTAGAATGGCTACTCCAGCTTGCTTCTTGGGACTGTTTGCTTGGAAAATAGTTTTCCAGACCTAAATTCCGAGGTAGTGTCTGTCTTTGTCACTGAGGTGGGTTTCCTGTATGCAACAAAATGTTGGGTCCTGTTTACATAGCCATTCTGTTAGTCTATGTCTTTTTATTGGGGAATTGATTCCATAGATATTAATAGATATTAAGGAAAAGTAATTTTTGCTCCCTGTTATTTTTGTTGTTAGAGTTGGAATTCTGTTCACGTGATATCTTCTTTTAGTTTTTTTTTTTTTTTGAGAGATTACTTTCTTGCTTTTTCTAGGCTGTAGTTTCCCTGCTTGTGTTCAAGTTTTCCATTTATTTTCCTTTGAAGGGTTGGATTTGTGGAAAGATATTGTGTAAATTTGGTTTTATCATGGAATACCTTGGTTTCTCCACTTACGGTAATTGATAGTTTTGCTGGGTATAGAAGCCTGGGCTGGCATTTATGTTCTCTTAGGTCTGTATGACATCAGCCTAGGACCTTCTGGCTTTCATAGTCTCTGGAAAGAAATCTGGTGTAATTCTAATATGTCTGCCTTATATGTTATTTTATCTTTTTCTCTCACTACTTTTAATATTCTTTCCTTGTTTAGTGCATTTGATGTTTTGATTATTAAGTGATGGAGGAATTTCTTTTCTGGTCCAAACTATTTGGAGTTCTTTAGGCTTCTTGTATGTTCATGGGCATTTCTTTCTTTAGGTTAGGGAAATTTTCTTCTATAATTGTGTTGAAGATATCTACTGGCACTTTAAGTTGGAAATCTTCACTCTCTTCTATACCTATTATTCTTAGGTTTGGTCTTCTCATTGTGTCCTGGATTTCCTGGATGTTTTGGGTCAGGATCTTTTTGCATTTCATGTTTTCTTTGACTGTTGTGTCAATGTTTTCTGTGGTATCTTCTGCACCTGAGATTTTCTCTTCTATCTCTTGTATTCTGTTGGTGATGCTTGCATCTATGACTCCTGACTTCTTTCCTGGGTTTTCTATCCCCAGAGTTGTCTCTCTTTGTGATTGCTTAATTGTTTCTACTTCCATTTTTAGATCCTGGATGGTTTTGTTTGATTCCTTCATCTGTTTGGTTGTGTTTTCCTGTAATTCTTTAAGGGATTTTTGTGTTTCTTTCCTTAAGGGCTTGTACCTGTTTGCCTGTGTTCTCCTATAATTTCTTTAAGGGAGTTATTCATGTCCTTCATAAATACCTCTATCAGCATCATGAGATATGATTTTAGATCTGAATCTTGCTTTTTCAATATGTTGGGATACCCAGGGCTTGCTGTGGTGGGAGTATTGGTTTCTGATGATGCCAAGTAATCTTGGTTTCTATTGGTAAGATTTTTTACATTTGCCTTTTGCCATCTGGTAATCTCTGGTGTTAGATGTTCTTGCTGTCTCTGGCTAGAGCTTGTTCCTCCTGTGGGTCTGTAAGCCTGTGTCAGCACTCCTAGGAGATCAGCTCTCTCCTGATAAGACCTGTGCACAGAGTCCTGCAGATCAACCATCCCTCCTGGATGAAGATAGATGCAGGATGGACCCTGTCCCAGCTGCTCTGCCACTTCTGTGGCCTGTGCCTTCTGGCAGGTCCCACCATAGAAAGTCACTGGAGAGAAAATGTCATTCTCACATGAGTCCTGGTGTCAGAGCACTCCCTGGAGACAAGGTCTCAGCTCAAAGGAATGGTACACAGAGGGCTATAAAAGAGCCACAACTCCTGGGCACCTCCTGGCTATAGATGGAGGCAGGAAGGACCCTGTCCCAGCTGCTCTGCTGCTTCCATGACCTGTGCCTCCTGGCTGGTCTCGCCTGAGTTCCCCATAATGTATTTTTATCTTTAAAAGTTAAAATCTGCCCACATCAATCTCTTATCAGAACCTTTATCTATGCAATATAGTAGTTTCAAAGAGAAGATTAATATAAGGTTGTGGAGCTTGCCTCTTACAAAAGAAGAGAGAAAAATTAAAATGAGATAGTTCTTTTATGGTTAAAAATGATGGCTTATTCAGAACAACTAGTCAATATTCTCTTGAAAATTCCACACAAAGTGTGTTAAAGTTGAGGAAGAAAGTGCATAAACAATTATATTCCATTGGAAATAATAGCAAAAGAGAAATAGAAAATACTGATCTTTCTGAATCTGAATCAGTCTATAGCAAACATCACTGACCATGGGAATTAAAAGATTGTCATTAGCTAGAACTCTATAGAGATAAATAGATTATATGAGCCAAAAAAAGCCACATTATCATTGTGTGATAGTAAATCCAAAGATTAAACTCAATATACTGCTATTATTATCTCCTCACAGAAAGATTATTTTCATAAACAGAACAGTGTTGCAGATAGCCCTGGGAAATATGGTAGTGTAGTGGTAGATCTGCCCAATCTAGGTGCACAGCTTGTATTCATATTAATGGAGTTGTGTTTTCATTGCTGGGGCATATTTGGGTTGGATTGAAGGCAGTGCATGTCTTCTGATTTTCATTTTCCATATATTTTTCAGTGATGACAGCAAAAGTTTCATGAATTTTCATTGTCATTTCCATAGCCATGCTTTTAGTAACATGGCCCTACCAGAAATTGAACCTATGTATTGATGGGTTTATAGATATTTGCTATAAATTGTAATGCTAAATGTAGCTTCCCAAGGCCCATTGTGCCACAGTATGAGAGAATTTACACATGCAATGTGACTTTACTCCTTAATTTAAACTATTATTTAAATAAAGGTACAGACAGCCAATAGATGGATAGAAGAGACATGGTGGGGATCAGGGTTCCTGGGCTTAAAGCCAGCAGAGAAACATGAGGAGAGGGAGAAGAAGGTACTGAGAGGAGAGATACCATGGGTTAATTAATTCACTTATAAGAATTTGGGTAGGAAGGCTGGCCAACTGAAGTAAAGAGCTGCCAAAATGAAACATAGCAAATTATAACTAGGGTTATTGATGGGGATATAGATTCTAGTAGCATGAAAGGTAGATATGTGCCCAGACTCAAGTGCTTATTAAGGCTTATAAATAATAAAATTAATGTGTCTTTTATTCAGGAACCAAATGGTTACAGATGGAATAGAAACCCTCAATTGAGATTAAAAAGTGTCTAAAATATATTGGCATCTAACTTCTGGCAAGAATTAATCTTTTTAAAAATTGATTTCAGATTCCCTGATAAAAATGTGTGCCTTTCCTTTAGGACTAGGCAGGCAGCAGCAGCAGCGGCAGGGGGAGGAAATAGTTCCTTAGCAAGGTAGGATTTTTTTCATAAGCCCTGCAAAATTCAGGACAAGGCTAAAATACATAATGGTTTGGCACACATGGTTCAATGGATTCACAGAACAAACTAAAACACAGCTGTGTAACCACTCCCCCCACCTGGAAACAAACAGCAGTCTAGGCAACAGAGCCCTTGACCTACCAACCGAAAGGCTCAAACAACAACCTTGGTTTCTTGGTGCTTTGGAGATGTAGCCTAATTGCCCAGATGCTGAAAACTCCTGTTATGAAATGATGCAAAGTCTTGCTGCTCAATGAGCAAAGAATAAGACAACATGCATTCCACACTCGTGTGTGTGTGTGTGTGTGTGTGTGTGTGTGTGTGTGTGTGTGAATTAAAGAATCAACACTGCCTTAAGCGACTGATTTCCTTGAACACAGACTCCCAAAGGGAAACTGGTACTGCTTTGCCGACCACATGACACGTACATGGTGGCTTGAAAATACGCTTATGCAGTAAAATAAGGGAATTTAAATGAAGTTAAATATAGAGAAGCATATTATATAACTTCATATAAGGAGAAAGGGGATATAGGTGTGTTTGCTCATAGAGATATTAATATCCAGAAAAGGGAGAAAGAAATGAGAATTGATATAAATATTTGCATGGATACATAGATAAATAAATATATCCAGGTCTTTGATTTCAATACTTTTAAATTGTTTTAATTATCAAAATGAAGGTGGTTATAGTGGCTATGATGGTATTACAAATTGTTTGTGAGAGAGGCCAAATTAAAACAGACCTACCTATAAAAAGGGGCTGCTAAATTGAATCAATTGATTACTTCTGGTTGCTGGACCAAGGACTCCTGATCAGTGTCCTGTTCACATTTCTTAGAAAATTGTTTTTATATTGAATATTTGAAGCCTTTAATTCTCTGACTTGGTAATGTCATCTGAAATATTTTTTTCTATGATTTTTTAAAGATTCTTCTCTGTATTAGTCAGGGTTCTCTAGAGTCACAGAACTTATGGTAGTCTCTATGTACTAAGGGACTTTATTGATGACTTACAGTCTGTAGTCCAACTCCCAATAAAGGTCAGCAGTGGCTGTGTATGGAAGTCCAAGGATCTAGCCGTTGCTAAATCCCACAAGGCAAGCAGGCAAAGCAGAGCCATCATCTTCCTTCTTCCAATGTCCTTATATAGGTCTCCAGCAAAAGGTGTGGCCCAGATTAAAGGTGCATGCCACCACACCTTTAATCCCAGATGACCTTGAATTTGTAGATTTTCCTATCTTAATCTTCTGGGATTCATAGCCACTATGCCTCAAGATCTCCATGCCAAGATTCAGGTTGGAATCTTGTATCTCTCAGCCTCCAGATTAGGGCCACAGGTGAGCCTTCTAATTCTGGATTGTAGTTCATTTCAGATATAGTCAAGTTGACAATGAGGACTAGTCACTACATTTTCTAATGATCAAGATGTATTTTGTAAACTTAAAGCTGCAATTCAGAAGGAAATCCCATTGTAAACGATGATCCAAGAAAGATATTGGTGCCTATATCCTACAACTGATAGATCTTTGTATTTTACTGAAATTACACATGGGTGTTTTAGTAAATATTTAATCTCAAATTTGGCTTTCTACATTGCCTTTGATCATTTTGTTACTGGATAAAAAACACACAAGTTTTATATTTATAATATGCGTTAATCAGTACTAGAGCTTGGCAGGTATCTACCCTCTAAGCGATTAGAATCTGTTTCCCTATCAATAACTCTGAGTTAAATTTGCCATGTTTCATTTAGGCAGCTCTTAACTCTAACTGGCCAGCCCTCATGGCTATATTTTAATAACTCACAAAACATATAGGGTCTCTCCTCTCTTCACTTTGCTCTATTTTTGCTTGGGTTTCTCCTTCAACCCATGGCCCAGGATCCTGACCCCCTGCCTATGTCTCTTCTGCCTAAATATTGGCTGTCAGAGTCTATTTTTAAAAACTAACTTTAAATTAAGAAGCAAGATTATATTGTATTTGCAGATTTTCTAATCCTTGGGGACAACCAGGCCTTGGGAGACTGTATTTAGTATTACAATATGCAGCAAAAGACCAAACCTCGACAATTCTCCTTTTTAATCCAATAAAAGGCTCATTTTCTTTCAGATATAAATTGAATATAATTATGAAAACTAAAAGGTATAATACATACTTACAATTTACAGTCAATTTATATTTGACAACTTAGACAAAGTATTCTATTATCTAACCTATCTTGGTGAATTTACAGTTTTGCTTCTAAATCATTTTCCATCCTCAAAACATATTTTTAAACACAGAACACCTTTTTTAAAAATTAGATATTTTCTTTATTTACATTTCAAATGTTATCCCTTTTCCTAGTTTCCCCTCTGAAAACTCCCAATCTCATTCCCCCTTCCCCTGTTTCTATGAGGGTGTTCCCCCACCCACCCACCCACTTCCCCAGCCTGGCATTTCTCTACACTGGGGCATCGAGCTTTCAATGGACCAAGGGCCTCTCCTCTCATTGATGTTCAACAAGGCCATCCTCTGCTACATATGTGACTGAAGCCATGGATCCCTCCATGTATACTCTTTGGTTGGTGATTTATTTCCTAGGAGCTCTGGGGGAGTCTGGTTGATTGATATTGTTTTCCTCCTATGGGGCTGCAAACCCCTTCAGCTCCTTCAGACTTTTCTCTAACTTCTCCACTGGGAACCCTGACAGAGCATCGTTTTAATTGTTAAACATCTTAAGTTTAATTGTGAGACTATAATGATCTAATCTTCAATACCATCCCAGAACTGAAAAGGAAAAAATATTGAGTATGCTGAAAGAACAGGAATGCAACTTCCAAAAACTAAAGAAATAACAGAGATAGGTGACTGCATGGACAGTCCCCCATATTTCTTATAATGTTGGAGCATCTATCTTCAGACTTTTGGCCCAGAACATCTGACAAATTTTCACTAAAGCAGAAATTATGAAGGACTATATTATGATGTCTAGACAGAGCTAAGCAGTAGACTATCCTGCATCCATTTGTCCTTTTTGGACAGCATTTTGTCTGTAGACTAAAATAGGGCACTTCTTGCTCAGAGGCTAGCCTGGCACTATTGAGGCAGCTCAATAAGGAGGTTTTGATGCTCATCATCTTCTGTACTATCTGTAGCAGATGTGTCTAATAGTCAGAATATATTTTAATGATGAAATAATTTTAAATGCCATATTCTATGGATCTCTGAGGCTTTCAAGATCATCTATTTACAGCATATCTGAATTGTCTATTTTTAGCTATTTACTATCGAAATAACTTTCAAAATATTTTATTTTAATTACCTAAATTAGTATCCAGTATGACCATGAGCTTGACTATCTATTAATGTGCATTACTTAATTACTTTAAAATTTGTTACAGCAGCCATTAAAAGGACTGGGACTGAACATTATATTTTAAAATGAGTTCCATAGGCATAAAACCTATACGATAGTTGAAACATAAATATCTTCAACAAATTAATATTAAATTTTGCATCAATATCAAGGATTACTACCAATGAATATCTTAAATCTGTATCAATATACAAAATTTTGTATCAGTGTAAGAAAATATAACTTCAATTTTGCATCAAAATATAAAGATCTTTACCAATTTAAGATTATGGATATAAATGCCTTTTCTATATCTCCCATTTTTCTTTTTGATCTACTTTTCTTTCCTTAAAAAAGAAGGAATGTTGTAGAATAAAAAGGAAAGATATATTCTTGAGTCTATGCTCCCTATTTAATTTTCTCCCTGTGCAAGACTATAATTATTTGTAAATTGACCCTAAAATGACAACATACCTGTTATTAATAAAATATCCAAACCATCCACCCCAGTTTAAGGGATTGGGTCAATAGTTTTCTTATAACTGCTTTCTGCTGAATTGGGGCAAAGAATACTTGTTGGGGGGAGGAAATTGAAAAATTTATTAAGTCAAAAGAAAGTTAGCTTGCATCATATGTTCTCCCTTCCCTATGTACTGAGAAAATTCATGGCTTAATTGAAGTCTTTCCTTTAACAGTGTGAAAGGTTGGATGAACCAAGGTCATCTATGATCAATAGCCCTCCAAGAAACTCTTCTGGAAGGAAATCTCTAGAAATAGCATCAGTTTGAGGCAGGGTTGATCAGGGAGCTGGAACAGCAGTTATGAGCATCTCAGTATCCCTTAGGGTGAATCTTGTCAGGGTTGACCTCTCAGTCTTCCACTCTGAAGTATACAAATTTTACAAGCAATGCATAGGTTGATAAAGACATTTGTATGGAATGTGCAGCATGCTTGGATCAATTAAGGATGATTTTGTGCTCTTAGTTTAAGCAGATGAAAGACAACTGTCTTTCTTTAGAAGTTAGTTTGATCATATAACCAAAATTCATGATAACTCTCCATTCATGTCATATTAATTGGTGGTATGCAGTAATAAGTATGAGATTTATGTAGTCAGCAAGGTTTATTGGCCATGAAAGCTGAAATTTTAGCTAGAGTCATATGGATGACCCACAAAGTTTCAGAATTGTTTCAATAGAGAGTTAGCAACATACATCAACTTATTTGTTGGTTGATTTTCTAACCCTAATAACTAACTGAATCTCTTTTTGGAGCAAGCCAATTATGTCACAATTATTGGTGTTACTTTCAACATATTCTCTAAAACATTTTGCCAGAATTAGCCACTAAAATATCATCCATGTAATGATAAAGGATAGGTTGAGGAAATTGCTTACAAATTATTTCTAATGGTTGTTGCATGAGATATTGACACAACATTTGACTCTTTAACATTCCTTATGGAACTAATTTCTAATGATGTTCTTTTAGCGAACAGCTGTTGTTCTGAGTAGGTACTGAGTAAGGAAACCTTTCCCTATAAAAAGCAATCATTCCAGTCAATTATTATTATAGGCCATTATCTTGCTAACACAGGAGGTAAAGGAAGGCCAGGCTGTAAAGGACCCATTTGTTGAATTATTCTATTAACTGCATTTAAATCAGTTATCATCCTCCATTTTCTTGATTTATTTTTTACAACAAAGATAGAGAAATTCTATTGGCTGGAAGATTCTCTTATATGTTATACAAACTGCTCTTGTACTTGTTTTTCAACTGCCTGCCATTTTTCTTTTGTTATGGACCACTGCTCTTTCATACACTTAATAGTGATTTTAGGGGCAAAACCCTTGATAATGTCAGCAGTGGCCCTTTTTATGAATTTAGAAACTTAGTCCGTCTGATGCCCTGTGTTTGGACAATGGTCACAGCTTTTAATTGTTCTTGATCACCTCTATTAATCCCTTCCCAGAAGCATCTACCATACCACCCCAAATTTACTTGTTTGTTGTCCCTGGACTTTCAGGAATATTAATTCGAGTACCCCATAGTTGTAAAGGATCTCTACCCTTCAAATTTATGGGTATGTCAACCACATAATTTCTTAATTTCCCTGTTTGCCCTTCTGGTTCCACACATGTAATGCCTCTGTCACCTTGTATTATTCAGGAAAATTTTCCATTTCTACAAACTATGTTAATTTTGTGGAGTGGCCAGTTTGGAATCCAAGATGTTAGGAAAGTACTAACATCAGTTCCTATAACTACCAAATTTTCTGTATTTAACACCATTTATTCATAAAATTAATTAAAGACACATTTTCCAGTGCTCCCAAAAGCCATTGTTCTTTCTATCAGAGTGGCCTTGCCTTTGATATAAGGAAACAACAGATGAGCAATTTTATCCCCTGTATTCCTTTGCATCTCCTTCTTTACATATGCCATAATTTTTATTTCTTCCTTGCGATCTCCATGTATAATACCTGGATGTACACAATAAATCCTTGACAAATTCATCCACTTTTTCCCAAGATTAATTGTAATGACCCAGAATATAAAGTACCATAAACACTAGTGGTTAATTTGTAACATTTAACTTTGGGGAATAGGATAAGAAGCATATCTGTTGCCAGATCCAATGCTGCACTTCCTTCTGTAGCACGAATAACATCAGAAATACTTAATTTAGATCTTCTTGGCTCCTTGCTAGTTTATGGTTGACCAAAGGAAGATGGCTCACATTGTTTGCTGTGGGGCCTTGACCTGATAGCCCCCTCTGTTCATTTACCTTGCATGACTCTCTTAGACCTACAGTCCCTAGAACAGTATTTGCCCCTTCCACAGAACCTACAATACACTGGAGGACATTGTACTTCATAGCAGCTAGAACCTGCTTCTTCTCTTTTCAGAGTACAATATTCTCTATAGTCAATGAAGTGCTATTTGGAGCTATAAATATTCTAGTCATTCGATTTCTTTGTAAATGACCAAATTCACCACAATTAAAGCATCAGGCATTTTGATTCCTGACTCTTCTAGCTATGAATTGCCCTACACTATTGGCATGATACACCTGAGAAGCAAAACAAGTTGTCTCTCTTAACCATTCATGTATCATGTCTCCTTGTGCTTTCAATAGTCTAATTGCTCTCTTATATTCAGTATTTGCATTTAAAAAAAATTTTATCAGTGACTCTTTGGTTTAAGGGTCAGATATGTCTCTATTTATAGCTGATCCCAATCACGGTAAGAAGTCAGTAAATGCTTTTGGAGAACACTGTATTACCTTAGTAATTGATGTGTCCTGTCCACTACTCCCCACCTGGCTCCTCTATCATATGCCAATCTCTTTCTCCTTTAGTTGAATATTTAATGTGTTTACATTTCAAATGTTATACCCTTTCCCCGTTTTTCCTCCTGAAACCCCCTATCCCATCCTCCTTCCCCCTGATTCTATGAGGGTGCTCATCCACCCACCTACCCACTCCTATCTCCCCACCCTGGCATTCTCCTACACTGGGGCATCAAATCTTCTCAGGACCAAGGGCATCTCCTCCCATTGATGTCCTACAAGGCCATCCTCTGCTGCATATGTGACTGGAGCCATGGGTCCCTCCGTGTGTACTCTTTGGTTGGTAGTTTAGTTCCTAGGAGCTCTGGGGGACCTGGTTGGTTGATGTTGTTGTTCTTCCTATAGGTTGCAAACCCCTTCAGCTCCTTCAGTCCTTTCTCTAAGTCCTAATTGGGGACCCTGTGATCAGTTCAATGGTTGGCTATAATCATCTGCCTCTGTATTTGCCAATCTCTGGCAGAGCTTCTCAGGAGACAGCTATGTCAGGCTCCTGTCA
>JADRCD010214722.1:5920-20622 GCA_019843815.1 Montemys delectorum | reverse complement strand
AAAAAAAAAAAAAAAAAAAAAAAAAAAGGAATACTGCCTACCGAGTGCTTAGCATGTGATTGAGTATGTAATAAAATCTCTATTAATGTGAGCTGATAATGACAGTGATGATAGATTAGTTTGGTTCCTATCCTTTATGAGTGAAAACGCCAATTTAGCGCTCATCTCCTAAAGCTTCATGGCTCCTTGGGGCCTCTAGACTAACATACAAGTGATTTGTCCTCCTCTTCCTCCCCAAAGCTCTGCTAGTCTGTCTGCCAAAGATTAGCCCAAGAATAGCAGATGCTTCCTGTGCCGGGCCTGTGACAGACATCACTAATCCATCACAGATTCTCATTGCACCATCTCTAATCAAGTAGATGTGACCTGCCATACGCTTCTAGGCCCTGCCTTATTTTACCATATATCAAACTCCAGCTGCTTTAAGATGTCTCCTGTATGGACCACTGGCAATACCCTGTAAGAATATCTCTCTTTACTTTTCATGCAGATAAGGAAACTGACCGGAGGGGCAGGCATATACATCCCGGTGCTGTGTAGCTGTCTTCCAGGGCTCTAGATTAGACTTAGAAAGCGTATCAGCAGGCCAAACCTGGCCCATAGCCTGATTTGCCAATAAAGTTTTATTGGCACACAGCCACATCTATTCATTTACATACAGTATGTGGCCGGTTTTTCACTGTAAACATCAGTACTGAATAGTTTGGATCTAGGCTTTGTGAATTAAAAAAAACCTAAAATAGCTTTTTCCAGCAAAGGCACTGGCAGAGCACACCTGTAATTCAGCACTCAGGAGGCTGAGGCAGGAGGATCTGGAATTCAAAGCCAGCCTGAGATAGTTAGGGAGACTCTGTCTCAAATGCAAGTAAATATTTCCTGGTCCTTCATGGAAAAGGCAAGACAGTCACAGTGGACACTGCTCAAGAACGACCTGCCCCAGAGCCATCCTGCCAGACACCAGTGTCCACCTCTGCCCCGGAGCCATCCTGCCAGACACCAGTGTCCACCTCTGTCCTGGTCTTGTGTAACAGTGACATCTCGGCCACCATTTTCTGTCAGCACTGACTTCAGTCCACTCTCTGATTACAGCTCCTTGTCACTTACGTAAAGAGTCTCAGAACCTTCTAGAACAGAGGCCAACACACGTGTTTTCTAAAGGGTCAGATAGCAGAGGAGCCAGGCAGTGGTGGCGCACGCCTTTAATCCCAGCACTTGGGAGGCAGAGACAGGCGGATTTCTGAGTTCGAGGCCAGCCTGGTCTACAGAGTGAGTTCCAGGACAGTCAGGGCTACACAGAGAAACCCTGTTTCAACAAACAAACAAACAAATAAACAGCAGAGGCTTCTGCCCTTGCCAGCCACCTGGCCTGCTGTCTCCATGTTCTCACCGTCTTCAGAAAATCTAAACCCCACTCTTAGTGCATGCAAGTACGGGCTCAGCCTGCATTTGGCCCAACTCGAGTTTGCTAACTGTGTGAGGTGTTTGAGAAATCCCAGGGGTTGGTATATCACTAAGGTATGGATGGACATGCTCCCAGAAAAAGGGGGCTCCTCCCACTTACAGGTATGGACAGAGAGGCTAGAGAGACAGAAGGACCTCCCTGGGGCAGGGCCGGGTCACCTCCTCCCCTTGAACCTACCTGGGTGTGGATGTGACACACCAGCGCTGCCCAGGTCTATCCGCCCATTTGCTATTTGCTGCAGCCGGGGCACATCTACGGCTGTGAGCCATGACAGCGACTGAAGGTCCCCAGGGAGGTCATCATCACCCATGGGAGGCAGGAGCCTGTTCCAAAAACCAGAACCTCAGAATCCAGAAGTTACTGAGCATTTCCACAGTGCCACCGTGGAAAACCCCACACGAGGGATCTCTTGAGGGGTCACTGTAAATGCCAGCATACGTAAACCCCTTCATGCTGTGGTGTGTGACTCACAAGACACCCCTAATTTCCGGTCCTTCCACAAACATGGCTCCCTGTGTGTACCCAAGCACTCTCCAAACCTCCACATTGAAATTCAAAACACTTCTATTTTTTTTTTTTTTTTTTTTGGTTTTTCGAGACAGGGTTTCTCCGTGTATCCCTGGCTGTCCTGGAACTCACTCTGTAGACTAGGCTGGCCTCGAACTCGGAAATCCGCCTGCCTCTGCCTCCCAAGTGCTGGGATTAAAGGTGTGTGCCACCACCACCCGGCTCAAAACACTTCTTTTGGGTAAGATATATGCAGACCGTGTCCCCTTTCGCATGTGGTAAACTGAGGTTCAGCACAGTGAGTCACTTGGTCAAGGTCATGTAGCACAGGAAGTGGGGGTGTAGGAGCAGGTGGCACAGCCTGCAGCCAGGGCTCTTCCTTATGACTCAGGCAGCCCCCAGAGCTCCATCAGGTATACCAGTGACCAGCAGGCTAACGTGTCAATGCATAGCTTTCTGCAGAAAGAGAAAGTCTGCGCCAGACAAGACTCCAACCAGGGAGATGACGCTGGTATCCCTGAAGTCCCATGGGCCATGTGGTCAACAGCTTTGTGACAGTATCTCCTGTCTGGGGTGCCCATACCCTATCCCAGCACCATCTCATCCGTACCAGGGGCTGTCTGCTCTGTTGCTAATTAGTCACAGCCTACATCCTCCACACCTGAGCTTAAACCAGTGTGTGACGGGGTCTTGTGCCCTAGAACCTCAGTCTCTAGGTCCCTCCCGCATCTGTGGGGTTTCCCATGTGGCCTGTCATTCCTTCACCTGGCATATCCAAGCTCCCATACTCTCTCCTCCCATCTCTGCTGTCTGTCCTTAGAACCACAGTGAGCATCGCCATGACCACTGCTGCTCAGTCATCACAGGTCCAGGCCCTCGGCCGTGAGCTACCTCCGCCATTGGTCGCCTCATAGGAAAACAGGGCCTGGAAATCATTGAAAACTGGCTGGTCCATGTCAGTGGCAACAGTTGGCCAGGCCGGTGTCCCTTGGTGGCCCATTGTGCCACAAACGACTGTTGCCCCAGCGGCACGTGGCCCCCATTGTTCTGAGTCTCAATGCCATCAGTTCTGTGTTTCCTGGCGGCCACCCCTTTAGTCTGCTTACAACTCATCCATCTGAGTGACAGTCCTGGCCCTGGCCTGGCCCATGCCATCTGTCTCCTAGGCCCCTGGAGACTCTGGTGTAAAGGGGAGGGGCTGAACTTACCCCACTCTCTTGGCCTCATCCCACAGCCAGACAACCTCCCAGGGATGCTGGTGAGAGCCCTACTTCTTTCCCATTGCCCTCAGATGAGGGGGTTACCCAGCCATTGGGCTCCACAAGGTGGGAGCTCTGACTCATTCCAGGGCACCAATGTAGACTAGAACTTGTCAGAGGCAAAACCAGGAAAATAGTTCACACAGAGGCAGAGAGGCACAGGGGCTCAAGCTGGTGACTTTAATCCTGGTTCCCGTTAAGTCACCCCCTTAACCTCTCTGAGCCTTGCTTGGCTTTTCAACTGTAAATCACAGACAACTGTCCCCATCATGGGTCGCTATAAGTATCGGGCCTGTGAAACAGGCGGAACGGCACCTGGTTCCCGACATATCTGCTGCGACCATTTTTAGCAGTGGCCGTTAACGCCGATATTAGTGGTTAAGGATAGCCAGGCTCAGAGCCAGCAGACACACAGCCTGACCACAGCCACCAATCACTTCCACTTACCTAGATGCCCTTAATTAAAGTCAGGCCATTAGGGGGGTGTGCTGTCCTCATTTTACATATGGAGAAACGGAGTCCCTGAAGGCCCTAAACTGCTTCCCATAGAGTAAGGACTGCAGAGACAATTCTTAAACGTACTTTGCAGGTAGTAGGGGTGGTGTTGGTGCTGTCCTGACTCCGGCTCTACTTTCCCAGCATCCCTCAGTCCCTCCTGTGCCTCCTGTGGCTGCCGCTGCTCAGCACCCCCAAATGCAGCCTATGCCTATGCCCCTGCCTGCAGGGCCTTCCTTCCCCTCCTCACAAGGCGACAGCCACTCTGAGGTCCCCGTCATTAGGACAGCCAGGTCACCCGTGCTCCAGCTCCATCACCCTCCACACTGAGTGCCCCTCACTGCTCCTGTAGTCCACCATTCTACCCTTACTCCTGTGGGGCTCACCAATGACCTCTGCTGCTGACATGGCTGGTTGAAACAGACCGAACCCAGGTCAGCGACGGCAAGAAAGACTTGAGCATAGCCGTCGGGTCCTGCTAGAGTTGCCCTCTGGTCCCTGAATTCCTCATCCGGGAGCAGCAGGAGAGTCACAGAGCGCAGAAGACCCCACTTTACAGATGAGTAAACTGAGGCTAACACAGTCCCTTTGCAGGGCGACAGGGGCTCCAGCCCAGTCTCTGCCACGTTTGCGATTGTTTCTGGTGCAGACTCGGGTGACAACCCCGACCTGGGTCCAGAGTTCTCAGCCAGTTTGTGGGAGCAGAGCCAAGAGAGCGACAGTGTGGAAGGGTCCCGCCGCTTGGGTGCTGGCTCCACTCTTGGAGACGACCCCGAGCCGACTGGCACCTGACAAGTCCTTGGGACCCTTCAGGCCCCGAGCCCCTGTCCCCTGAGCCGCTGCGGGTGTCACGTGAGACCGTGCTTGGTCACCTTTCGTGCCAGCTGGGCCTGTTCTCTATGCTTGGGGTCTGCTGTCACTTCGGGGGTCTGTGATCTTCCTGCCTTGGCCATGCCAGAAGAATGTCTGTCTCAGTGTGCCAGCCCTGCCGTGCTCCTGTGAGGGAGCACTGGCTCAAAGCCCTATCCCCTCTTCCCCTTTCCTCACAGGGACTGGGGACTGAGGCCCAGGAGGACAAGGGAGTATGGGCCGTTCTCATTGTCCAGTCCAGGAGCACGCCAAGGTACCCCTCTGCACAGCTGCACAGGGCTCACCAACTCATGCATCTCCCCGTCTAGAAGGCACCCGCGTGCAGGCTCCCTTCCTCCCAGTACCTCATAGAGGGTAAACTCTGGGTCGAGGACATTGCTACAGGAAAAACTCATGATTTCAGGAACTACCCTGGCTTTCTGCCACTAGCCCTCAGAACAACACTTAATCCCCAACCTTGATTTTCCAGTCTGTAAAATGGGTGTGAATGAGAATAAAGGTGAAGACACCTCAGATGCCACAGAGATGGTTTCTAGGGTGGAGGAGAGGTAGTTTGAGATCCCTCCTGCCATCATGAATGGGACAGACAGACAGACAGACAGACAGACAGATAGAACCTATGGCAGTGTTCACAGTAAGTTTTCCCTCTATGGGACACTTGCAAAGACAGTGAAAGTCTGACCTGGCCCTGGGGTCTTGCAAGCCTGTTCCACTCATTGTCTGTCCTTATGTTCCTCAGTGAGGAGAAACCCTCTGGTCACCATGCCCTCGATGCCCACATGCCTGCAACTAGCTCTTCCCACTTTCCCACTCCCCCTCTCTCCGGTCTGTGTCTCATCTGTCACTGACTGGCGGGCTCTGTGATGAAGTCCTGGCCTCATCCTTCCTGCTGGACAATATTGTGCACTTCTGAACCTTTCTGGCCCTCGATTTTCGCATCTGTATAATGGGGATAACAGCCTTAGAGGCAAAGCGACCTTTCCCTCCTCTACATCCCAAGGACCAATCTCATTCCCACACAGTCACTGTCCCTCACCTGACTGCCCGCATGCCTGAGGCCCAGCTGTCCATCACCGTACAGGCTTCCTACGGATGTGACTCGGGCACCTGGGGTCGATGCTCACTGATGCTCGCCCCATGCTCAGGTGACTCGCACACACTGTGACCTGGGGAGTGCGGTCACTCTCTGGCTGATCCTGGAACTGGGTGCGATGGGTCCTAAGGCTTCGGGGACACCATGGGTGAGCACCACTGCCGGGGCCTCCAGGGACCTCAGCTATGGTTTCTTTGGGCCCGGCACCTTCAGTTCGCTCACCACGTATGCCTTGCCTTTTCCTCTCCCTGTCAGGCGCCCACTTCTCAGATTCTATCATTGTCTACACGCCTCTGTTCTCTTGAGCCCTGCTAGTGTCCCCACCAGGCACCACCCAGGTTTCTGGGGACCCTGAGGGTCAGGAGGATCGACAAGGATAAGATAGGAGCTGAACCTCCTACTGGGTGCAAGTGACCCCAGGGGCCCCCACTATTGAAGCAAGGGACTTTGTCTCCTCTACAGGAAGAGCCACAGAGCCCAGCACAGGCCTCTGTACACAGTAGGTGCTCAATAATCGCAAATGTACCCTACTTTCCAGATGTTGAACCCCAACTCTCTTGGGGCCCAGCTGGGATAGAAAACTCAGGTGTTCCCCACGGCTACAGCTCACCTTGCTCAGAGATTCTGAGTGGGCATGGGGATAAGCCTGAGCATACAAAGGGGCTAGCTGAATAGGCAGGGAGCTAGCCTGAGAAGGTAGGGGGCTAGCCTGGGAAGTTGGGGGGGGCTAACTTGAGCAAGCATGGGGCTATCCTGGGAAGTTGGGGGGGGGGCTAACTTGAGCAAGCATGTGGCTATCCTGAGCAAATAGGACTAGCTTGGGCATACAGAGGGCTAGCCTAAGCATACAAGGGCTAGCTGAGCAGGCAGATTAAAGTACCGGTTCAGGGGTCCCTGGGATGACCCCTAACAGTGCATCCTTTCTCAGACCCCAGGGAGTTATCATTCACAGGAGTCATCATTACTGAGAGAGCTCCCAGAGCTCCCCTAACTCTGGCTTTCCAGTAAGCCCCCCAAATATCACATCTCCCCATTAGCACACAGCATCAGGCACACCATTCCATACTGACCCCTGCACTACGCAGACCCCTCTCACTTAGGGAAGGTGGGGTCAAGCCTGGTTCAAAGCCTACATACCCTGACTCTCAGCATCCATGAGACTTGTCTGTGAGCGTCTACCTCTCTGTACCTTAGTTTACCTGACAGTAAAATGGGCGTGCTCGTGCCATACAACTGTCTCTCTCAGGCCTGGTAAAGATCAGGTGGCAGAGGAGAGAGACACTTCCTGCAACTGAGGGTGCTCATGGGACTGGTTCACCCTCTGAGGAGTACGGACTCACCATGAATCGGGCCACAAACAGCATCCAGACCTTAGGGGATCCACGCCGACTCCACATTACCACAAACGGGCAAGCTGAATTTTCTTATCTCTAAGCAGGTAGGCTTCCTAACTGACCCTGGATGGCCAAGGAGGAGAGCCACATACCCGGTGGCCCTTCAGTCTGCATCGCCCAAGTCCCCTGGCAGCTGGGAGGAGGTCACCTCTGACTCCCAGCTCACAGGCAGTGCGTCTCAGGAGCATGGCTGGTAGGCTGTGTCTCTGAGCTGAAGGCGAGGCTCTTGCCCTGCAGCCTCTCCCGTGGCCGCTCTGCCCACTGGGCTGAAACAATCCAGGATGTGTTGGGAAGGGCACAGCTTCATCACCTCACAGCCTCAGTCACTGTTAAGGATCGTGTTGCTGGGGTCCCCATGGAGACACAGTCTCAGTCAAGGGACACTTTGGGAAATCCGAGCCGGCTATCTCGGCTGCGGGTGTGTGTGGGGGGGAGGGTTTGGGGGGAAGGAGCTGCTTCTGCTTATCCGCCCACTCATTTCTGCATTCTGAACTCAACACCTCTTCAGTACCCACGCAGGCTGTCTCCTCAGCTGCACTGCTCTGTACACTCACTCTGGCTCTTTCTGTGTCTGCTGCTCGGAGCCACCCAGCCTCCCCAGCTGGCCGGGCCCCGCAGGTCCTCCCCACGAGGGCCGTCATTCTGGCCCCATGTCCGCAGGTTTCTAGCCTCCTGTTGTGTGAGGGTAAGGCCTGAGAAGGCTGTGTGGTCCACACCCTGTGGACGTCTCTTGTATACCTGCTCATGCGGGAAAGAGGCGGAATCAGCAGTCGAACTGGTATCAGAACACCTCCTTCCTCCATCTCTGCTGCCAGCCCAGCTCTTACCTCTCTTCCTTCCTCCATGAAGCTTCTCCAAAATGGCCTCAGCATCTCAGAGCTCTGTCCTGCCCCTAGCTGTAATTAGTCAAGTTTTTACAACTGGGAAGTCTCCTGCCGATTTCCAGGGACGTCTACTCCCTTCTGGTCGCTAAATGCCTAGACGGTAAGACGCACGAGAGTGGCCGACACGGTCTACCATTCCTTCACGTGACAAATATTTGCCCACCAAGGTGGACTGGGCTCCATGGCGCTGTTCTGTGTCGCCGCTGATCACGCATGTGCTGAAGAGCCCAGTGTGTATCCAGTGAGGGTGAACCCGTGCCCGCATGGCTACAGTCCTCTGTCCACATGGCTGAGTCTGAAGCCCATGGTGGGCAGAGCTGGCCCTGCCATCGTACAGGCGAAGACACAGCTTGTTTGAGCTCAAATCTCACCCCCACTTCTTTGTAGCTGTATGACTTCAGCAAGTCGGTTTCCCCCTCCCCCCACCTCTGTGCCTCAGTTTCTCCACAAAGGAAATGGAATCGTGATTCTCTCTGCAAGGCAGACGCGAGGCTAGGGAGGGAACGTGCAGAGACACAACAGGCACACAGATATGGTGGGCTCCAGCCATGTTCTTAACTTTGCACTGTGTCATCTGTTCCTTCCTTGGATGAACCCCAGAAGGGGTGTACCAGCAAACACCGGAGGGAGAGACTCAGAGCCACCCCCATCTTGATGACAAGGAGATGCCCCACCCTCCTGGGCTGTGGTTGATGAGAAATTGTTACAGGTCCATAAACAGTTCTTGTCTCTAAGATTAAGCCTTTGAGGGCTGTGTTTACCCAGCTAACGCGTTCTTTGTGATACCTTTCAGAATGGTTCACAGTGGGTAGGGGGGTGGGGGGGGAGACAGTTAAATACTACTTAGCACACTCAGAAATTTCCTGCAAGACAGAGTGGGTATACTACGAAACAATGTGATTTGTGGGGGGAGGGGAGTGTAGTTATCATCTAAAACAATAGCTGACTTGGGACTGTGTGTGTGTGTGTGTGTGTGTGTGTGTGTGTGTGTGTGTGCATTTTGTGGGGGTAGCATGACTGGACCCCAGCAAGGACAGCTCTCTTCCTTGTCTATATAGTAGCTATTCAATATTTTGACCTCAAAAATAGAGGGTGTAAAGACGTTAGTTCCTCTGTAGGTCTACTCTACCCTGGAGGTTACATGTGCTGGGTGGTATCTCCCTTTAAGAGGTCCAATGTTCCACCTCACACAGCGAGGGGCTTTTGAACAGTTTCCCATCACTAGGCAGGATTTGTCTGCTCACCCATCCATCCAGTCAACACTGAACTACTAGTCAGACGGCCTGGCACTGTGGTTCACTGAAGGAAACCACCGTGGCGGGGGTGGGGTTTTCTTCCCAGGATCCCTTCCTTTTTTTTAGGGCAGACCCTGACATTTTGGGAAGCCAATGATCAGGGCAAGAACTCGCTGTGGAACATCATGGAAGCAGGTGTGGGCTAGAGAACACGCCAGCATGCCTTCCCTGGCTCAGCTCCCCTGGGGGAAAGGCACTGCATCTGACCTCTCGAAACTAAGCTCCAAAAGTTGAGGCAGCTGCTTAGAATGTCTTGTTCTCCTGCCTCTCCCCACATCTAAGCTTGTGGGCAAGCGAGGTCCCTGGCCAGAGTCATCGCTGCAAGGATAACACTCACTGGGACGGAGCAAACACCTAGCGCCTAGTACCCAGCAGGTACTTAAGAACGTCCCTCCCACCCTCTGAGCCAAGAAACCCAGCTCAAGCTTTCTATGCTAGGGAAGAGAGCTGCAGACACTGGTGGCCGGCTCTTGTGTCATCCTCCAGGAAGGGAGAGGTGACTGCTCCCTGGCTGGGCCTCCGCCACTGACCCCTGACAGCTGCCCCAGAGCTGGGCGGTTGGCTGCAGCCAGCAACGCCCTCGCCCTCCTGGAACTTGGGCATTGAAAGTTAACTAACGGCTAAACTAGCCCCAGGGGGATGGAGTACCAGGCAGCTGCTCGTGGCCTGTATGCCCCCCCCCCCCCAACCTCCCCCAAGGTGGCTGGACTCACAGCCTACAGGATTCAATCCTCCGAGCAGTCCCTGGAGACACAGGAGCACCAATGAGAAGCCATAAACCTCTCCTGGGCTATTATTCTTGGAGAAAAATGGGAGTGTTGAAAGTAATTATAAAATTTCCCTCCCAGGAGCAAGCGCTGTCCTGGGCTGGGCTGGCTGACCGCCTTGCCTGCTGCAGGCACAAAACCCTCGTGGCCAGCCTGTTGATTGGTTTTCGGAGATCTCATTTCACAGAGTGGATCAGAGAGGGCACTAACTTGTCCGGGGGGGGGGGGGGGGGGGGGGGGGGGCACAACGGCGAGGTGGGGGGTGGCCTTTTCCAGTGGGGGGGGGGGGGGGGGGGGGGGGGCAGCTGGTTAGCACTTATCCTGAGAGTCACCATTTTACGACAAGAGGTAGCAGTCTGAGGCAAAGCCCCCCCCCCCCAAGTGGTTGCATCAAAGATTAAGGATTTCTGCCATCTGGATGCTTTCGCTATCCCACACATTGCGGCAAAGGTATGCTGGGGTCCAAGCACAGTACTGATAGCACAGGGCCTGCTAGTCCCAAGTCACCGGCCGACCAGTGAGCGGGAGACACCCGCCGTCCCCCTAAGGATGCTCTCTGTCTGCCCTCCCTTGGTTTTTAGAGCCAGGCAGTGCTGCAGGCAGTTTCTGGTTTGCTCTGGCCTGGACACGTAGCCCAGCCTTCTGGGAGCCTCCATTGGGTGGCCGATGGGCGGGCACCCGGATTTGGGGATCCCACCCCACACTCCCCTCAGGCTTTCTGTGGTTCTGACTCCCACACATTCCAACATGGCTGAGTTGAGAGCAGCAATGACAAAACTCGTTAAGCAGGCCGCGCCAGCCAGCTTTGCAGTGAATCCTTGTGGCAGCCTGGGTGCACTTGTTACAATTTTCACTTTTATTGTTATTATTAATTATTATTATTATTATTATTATTATTATTATTATTATTTACCATTGGAGGGGGACAGTCATCTCACAGCACACATGTAGAAGTCAGAGGACATCTTGGGGAGTCACTTGCCTCCTACTGCCTTTCACATGGATTCCAGGGATAGAACTCGGTTCACCGGGCTTGCACCACGAGCACCTTTACCCACCCAGCCATCTCACTACAACAGTAAAGCTGCCCTGGGAACAAGTCAGGCCTGCTGGGTATCTGTTAACTTTAGGGTAGTTTCTCTTGACCATTGTGTTAAACCAATGATGCCTCAGCGATCACACCACCAGCAAGGGGCTGAGCTAGACACGGCTGCTCGGTTGCTATAGCAACTCCATATCCCCCCCTCCCCCAGGCCATTTAGCTCCATTTTACAGATAAAGAAACTGAGGCTTCAGAAGTGCCACCCAGCCAGAGAAGCCAGGTTTACCCAAGCTGGAGATGCTCACACAGCCTTCACTTATAGCAAGCAGGAAGCCCAGAGGTCCTAGGTTGGGTAAGGCTGGCCTCAGTTTCCACACCTGAGTGATGGACTCAGCAGAGGCCAGGGATGATGGAATAACTGGGTACAGTAACTGACACACAGACACACACACCACCACCACCACCACCACCACCACCCCGATAAGATAAACCCAGCTGTTTGAATCCTTGGCCTCCTTTGTGTCCAGAGACAGCCTTCTTCTAATTGGAGGCTGCCCGTGGCCTCAGGAGGCTGCTACAGCGGGCCTCCCAAGCCGAACAGCCCCTGGGTAAACAGAGCTGATCTGAGGTGACAGCTTGGCCTTCCTGGGGCAGCCCCCATCATGGCCCCGCTACTCAACCAAGACATGGTGCTGGCTTTAGGGCCCTGGGAACCAGGTCAGGCCATTCCATCTCAAGGAGTAGAGGCTAGCAGGGGACCCTGCGACTTTCCTCCTCCTCCTCCCTCCCTCCGTCCCTCCCTCCCCTCGGTTGTGTGTGCCTCACTGAGCTCTGCTCTGGGCTTCAGTTCTCCCATCTGTAAAGGTTTTATTTGGGTTTGGTTTTTGGCTGAACCCCCAGTGGCTTTCCACAAAGAGGGAAGTCCCACAAGGCTCCCCCATGCTCCCCTGAGCTTTGATCCTGCTGCGAGAACCATTCTACTTGGGCTTCACTTTGAGGCTTGTCGACCCTTAGAACTCAAAAAGAGACCCTGAAGTCATCTAATTCCATGGCACCATTTATTTATAAGAGGAGAAAACGAGGTCCAGAGCAGGCAAATGACTTGCTAAGAACTCACAGTCGTGACTGACCTACAACCTCCCAACATCTAGAGTGCTTTGGGGGGTGGGGACCATTTCCTAGAGCCCCTGCTGGAGTCACTGGATGGGGAGCAACAGCTACTGCTGTCACCACACTGCCCACAGTCTGTAACCCATGAGAGACACTCCCTTAGAGGGGACACAAAACTGCAGAGAGCCACTCTGAAGCTCACATTTTCTAGCTCACCGCACGCACGCATGCAGCAGGCGCCCCCCACCAGCCCAGCCCTCACCTGTATTCCTGCGGAGAGCGGTGGTGGCTGTGCCCCGAGCTTCTGATCATTCCTGACATTCTGGACCGGATGTCACTTTCTATCATTTCCTTAAGGAGGAAAAAAATAAATAAAATTAAAAAAAAAAAGTTCCTGTCAGCACTGATGTAGGCAGGGCAGAGACCCCAAACTTCCCACAATTCAGAAGCCACCCCACAAAGGGTTACAGTCGCAGGAAAATCCTGCAGGGTTCAAGAGCCAAGGGTAGAGTGTGAGTGAAATTCCAAGTTCTTTCAAATTCAAGGGGAAAGGGGGGAGGGGAGCCCCTATATGGAACCGCCAAGCTTTGGAAAGTCCACGCCAAATAGAAATCTGAAAAACCCCATTCGGTTCCAAGTCCCATTCCCCACCACTATTCTGCTATGAACGGCTTGAACATGGAGATATCTTCAGAAAAGTGAGGCTTAATGGAGGAGCCATCCCCGGTCTCCGTCCCTGGAAGGAGACCCCCCCCTCCCACGGTGCTGGGAAACCAGTTCATGCTCTGCACCATCCACTTGGCCACCCACAAATGCGGCATTAAATAAGACTCCGGGGGCGCCCCTAAATCCTCCAAGCCAAGTTTGAAGCAGGTGTAGGAAGCCTCCAGCCCCTGTGGGACCCTCATGGGTCGGACGGGGCGATCAGCCAGGGATGCACGGTGGTACCTGGAGCAGGTCCTGGGTTGGCTGGGGGCGGGCGGCGCTGCAGCAGGGGGACTCCCTTGCGCTCGCCCCTCGCTGTCTGCAATTTGGCCACCGTCGCAGCTCGAACCGTTTTTAAATTTCCCTCTCTGGAGCTGTCCAACTCTGAGCATGCGCACTAGGCGGGCCGGGTTGTTGGGGGTCCTTTCCCCTCCTTTTCCCTAAGGGTCAGTTACAGGGCAGGGTCAAGGAGATTTCAGCGGGCAGGCCCCAGAAACTCAGCCTCGTGCGCCCCGGGGCTCCGGGCCCTGGGGTGGGGCGATCACCGAGGGTGAGACACCCCTTTTCCAACTTTGCGAGCAGGCGAGCGGGATGATGGGCAGGGCTGAGATGTAGATGCTGCAGGGGACCTGAGGGGCGGAGGAGCGAGAGGAGCACACACAGAACCAGTCCCCCGCCGCCCTACCCCCACCCCCTACACACATCCCGGGAACGAGCCCGGGCCACCTGTGGCTCGGAGAAAGTTGAGCCTGCGCCACGCAGGGGGCCGCGATAGGGTCCAGGAGGGCAGAGGGGAGAGCGGCTGCGGCAGGGACCTGCCGCCCTGGACGTCGCAGGCGGTTGGGGACAGTGACCCGCCCGGATTCCCGCGTTGCTCTGGACTCCGCCCCGCTCTCGCCGCGGGAAAGGTGGCGCGCAGCGCGGACCGCCCGGGCCAGGGGCCCCGCAACTCCACAGCTCGCTCTGCAACTCGCTCCAGTGGTCAAAGGCTGCAGGGTCCTCCCCACCTGGGATGCCCCCGGCCCCGAGCCCCCCATCCCATCCCTCCTCCTCCTCCTCCCGCGTCTCCCCGGCTTCACATGGGGTCCAGGGATCCTGATGCCTACCGGGCAGCCGCACCCAGCCCGCCCCTGCCCAGCCAACCCCGGCTCTCACTATGACCCGGGAACCTTTAAGTTCAGGCAGAGCCCGGGCTTTCAGGGCTGGGTGCCGTGTTCTCACGTGTTCTCAGTCACCCCCCCCCCACCATGCCACACCCCAGGTGGTTTATGACCTTAGTGTTTGGCCAGGGCTTCCTTGGGGCACCTAGGCATCCTTTCTCCTCCTCGGCCCGAGTAATATATAAACCCGTCGCCTTGGGCTCGAGTTCACCCGGGAGAAAAGTAGATTATAGATGTTGATCCAAGCTGTGGATCTCAGTTTTCCTTTCTTTCCCCCACGACTGACTTGTGTTTAAAATTTGGACTTGGGCTAGTCAAAAAGACGGATGAAATAGTTCACGCGGTCTGTGTTACTTTGCTCGTCCCTGGATGGCCCAGGACTAATTCACCTGTTTGGTTATCCCACGTGTTTGTGGGTATTATTATAACTTCCCTTTGAAATAATTCTGCTTTCCATTAAGATTGGATATGGGTCCTGGGCTTGGGGGGGCGGGATCCGGTGGTGAGGGGTGGGGAGTTCTATGTTCCGAAGGCTGGTGGGGTCATTGACGATGAAGCCTGTAAACTGCTATAGAAAGCAAGACCAGGGGTGGAAAAGAGGGGGTGGAGGAAGGGGAGAGAGAGAGAGAGAGAGAGAGAGAGAGAGAGAGAGAGAGAGA
>JADRCD010214721.1:0-38986 GCA_019843815.1 Montemys delectorum | reverse complement strand
TCCAAGTGTTGTAGCTCTGTGTCAGAGGGCAAAGGGCTTAGATGGCTCACCTAATTCTGGCCTTGCTGACTACAACACACTTCTTTCTCCCTTAAGCAGGTTCCACTCTATTTCTCAAGCCTTCCTTGGCAACATTCCATGGCTCTGGCATGTCCAGCATCTTGTGATCTCCAGCTCAATCCACGTTTAACTTTCACAGACTCATAAAGTGGATTTTTTGAGCCTCCATGAGGGACTGCCCTGCCACACGCTGGGCTTGAGGGACATTACTTCACAGTGGAAGACGATTCCATAATCCTTTTACTCGTGTGTCTTCTATGACCCTAAAGCTAGAACCACATGCTCAATACTGTCAAGTTTTGCTGCCCGTTTTGGAAGAACCTTGCTGGCTCCTGGAAGTATACCTGTATAAGCTTTGAGTTGTTGCTGCTGTTGTTGTTGTTGTTGTTGACTTTTAGAAACAAATAATTTATTTAAATCTTTTCATTTCACAAATTGTAGGATTAGCCAGGTAGGGGTCTCACTAGGAGAACATAAAGCCTTTTATTTCATTTCTCCTTATCTCTTCCAGTACAAGGCACAAAGTCAACATTAAGTTGCCTAGTGCTATTTCTCTCCTCAAACTGTACCTTTGGAAGGAAAGCAAGTAGACAGTTTTCAGACCTTCACTCTCCCTCATCTCCTTTAAATCCCCAGTCTCATCCCCTGTTCTGTAACAGACCAGAGACTGTGGCCTCCTCTCACTCTCTCTTCGTACTCCCATGGGAATAAGCAGATCTTTGTGGCATTCTATGGTCTCCTCCCTCCTGTGTACCTCTTTAGCACCCCCTTCTTCCTATCTCCATCTCTACTAGGCATCTTCTGAAAACTAGTGAGTGCAACAGAAACCAAGAGACAAAACATCCATACATCCAACAACCGGAAGACTAGATATCAATTAGCACCTAGAATTACAATCATCTCAAACCGAGATGCCTAGATGCCAGAACAATATGTCAATAACATCCAGGACAATATGTCTCCACTAAAGCCAAAAAACACTTATATAGTGGGACCTAAGAAATGCAATATAGCTGAAGCACAGACAAGGACTTCAAAACAGGCTTTATGAATATGATTGAGGTCTTTAAAGAGGAAATGAGTAAATCCATTACAGAACTCTATATAAACATAGTGGAATGAAAGGAAGAAAGTATACAAGTAGAAATAGAATTTAAAAAAAGCTAAACTGAGGGAAAACTGGTAATGAATCATTTAGGAACTCAAACAGGAAATTCAGAGGCAAACTTCACTAACAAAACATAAGAGCTGGGAGAGAAAATCTCAGTCATTGGAGATGTGATAGGAGAAATGGATGCTTGTCAAATAAAATGTTAAGTCTAAAAAAACTCAGGCACAGAGGATCTAGGAAATGTGGGACACTGTGACAAAACTGAATCTAAGAGTAATAGGAATAGAAGAAGGAGAAAAAACACAGGTCAAAGAAACAGAAAATATGTTCAATGAAATCATAGAAGAAAATGTCCTTAACATACAAAAGGAGATGCTTACCAAGGCACAAGAAACACACAGAATGCCAAAGAGACAGGACCAGAAATCTCCCTCTGCACATCATAATGAGCACAATAAATGTATAGACTAGAGAAGACTTCCTGAACAGAACACTGATAGCACAGACACTAGGAACAACAATTAAAATTGCAACCTCATGCAACTGTAAAGGGACACCAAGGGACACCAGCACTTGCACAAAGCAGTGTGCAATGGGAATTGGAATGGGAAACTATTTTTACCAACTACAGATATGCTGAACTACTAATATCCAAATATATAAAGAACTCAAAGAAACAAGACATCAAGAAAACAAATAACTCGATTTTTAACCATGAGATACAGATTTAAACAGAATTCTCTGTTTAAAGAGGGAACTCAAATTAATGCTGGTCCTCCTACAGGGTTGCCCTCCTCCTTAGCTTCTTACAGCTTTTTCCTAATTCAACTACAGGGGTCAGTGGCTTTTGTCCATTGGTTGGGTGCAAATATCTACATGTGACTCTTTCAGTTGCTTGTTGGGTCTTTCAGAAGGCACTCATGATAGGTGCCTTTTTGTGGACCAGGAGGGGAATAAAGTCTGCAGTATAAAAAAAAAAAAAAAGAAAGAAAGAAAGAAAAATAGAAAAAAGTAGAAGTTTAAAAAATTAAAGTCACAAGGGTAGAAGAGTGGATACTGCAAGAGAGGAGGTAATAGGGACTGACTGAGAAGAGAGGAAACAATGGAGTGTAATATATAAGAGAAGAATAAAAAAATAAATAAATATTTTAAAGTAAAAAAAGAGGAAACTCAAATGGTTGAGGAAGCTCTTAGAGAAATATTCATCATCCTTAATCATCAGTGGTCATAGGAATATACCATAGGTGTAACTTGCCAGTGTTATTAGGTTGAAGGGTCATGCTGCCTCCGAAATATATTGACAACCATAGATTTGTGTCCTTCTCAATGTCAAAGAAGCTTCTTTTTGCAGTGGGTATGAGTTAATGCAGAGACTCATGGTTAATTGAAGTGCAGAGGACGAGTGTTCTTAAGTACTCATCTCTGGCTGAATCATCTGTGTTAACCCATCAAAAACCCAGGGAACATCATGCAAGGGAGGGCCAAAAGCACATAAGAGGGGGTGGTATCTTAGGGTTTTATTGCTATGAAAAAGATACCATGACAATGGCGACTCATAAAAAAAGGCATTCACTTAGGCCCGACTTACAGTCTCAGAGGTTTAGCTCGTTATCACCATGTCTAGAAGCATGGCGGCAGACACAGTGCTTGACAAGGAGCTGAGAACTCTACATCCAGATCAGTAGGCAGCAGGAAGTCTTTCCGAGCTGAGTCCCCAAAGCCCTCCCAATACTGACTTTCTTCCTTCAGCAAGACCACGCCGACTTGAACAATGCCACACCTCCTATAATGCCACTCCTATGAACCCATGGGGCCATTTTCATTCAAACTACCAGAGGAGGGTGAAATGTTGACTTCAAGTCATGACAATGCTGTTGCACCTTACACCAGCTGTACAAGATTAAGACAGTCAAAATTCCAGTACAAATGGGGAAATGGCCACTGACATCCTACCTCTGGCAGAGAGACTATTAGCACTTAATGGTTGCTAAGGGAAGGAAAATCACTCTCCTTTAGGGTATGACTACTAATAACTTTGCTCATCCCTGAGCAGATGGCCCTGCATCCATACACCTATAGTGGGGCACTAGGGAGAGCAGGAGCAACACAGTGCTGGGTTGATATATAAAAATATATTATATGGATGTTTGCAAAAGGCTCTGTTCAGCATGTGACCCAACCATGGGTAGAGCACCAAGCAACTCCTCACATGCACCAACAGTGATCTCCCAGCAGATGGGAAACTTTGCCCAAAGAGGAATAAAACACAGGTAGCATTCTTGAAGGGCAACAGGTAAACAAGAGCATATTATGAGACTACATCAAGGACAGAAGTGAGATAGCCTTCTGGGAACTTTTCTTTTTAATTAGATGGTGAACTGTCAGGATCGGTGATTGATATTTTGCCATCTGACTGTTGAAATCTCTTAAAAATATTTTATTAGCACATATTAATTATATATAATAATGGGTTTCATCCTGACGGACTTCGATGCATTTGCAGAGTACATTTCCATCAAATTCACTACCTTATTGTCTTCCCTTGCCCCCTCCAACTCTTTTTTATCTGCTTCTTGCCACGATCCACTCTTTTATAAAATATCATGAGTTTTATTAGCGTTGTTTACAGGAATGAGTGAAGGGTTGTTGCAGGAGCTTGATCCACACCTGTGGCAACACCATTAATAAAATGCGTTTACTCCTCCACCAACTGTATAAATATCCTGAGGGAAGGGTAAGACCTCATTCACTATTTCCTACCCATGATAGGATGCTTATGTAGCCACTCTTGTACAGGTCTTGCAAAGGTAAACATAGTCACTGTGGATTCCAGAGTGCAACAGCTATGCCGTGCCTGCATATCAGTGATGTACACCACTCCCTCCCACCCCTACCCCACCCACACACTCCTCATCCCCCACACCCGACCCCACCCCTCCCCCATAGCATTTTCATCCCTTCTTCTATGATATCTCCTAAACCTTGACTGGGGAGAGGGTGTGATATACATGTTCCATTTATGGCTATGAATTTATAGTTTGTTGAAATCTTATACCACAAAATTTCATATGTAAAAAATTAGAATATTCTTGCAGTCATACCATGCAAAGCAAAGAAAAAAAAATGACTTATGACTTAGCACTAGAAGAGGAAGACCAAGTAGGTGCTGGATTCCTCAGTGACTATGAGTTGGCTTTGTTGAAAGATGACGGTGATGACTTGTAGTGACAACCCACAGATGGCTTGAGGTTTCCAGGAACCAGCGCAGGTCTCCCGCCATATATTTTCAACAGGGCTGAGTGGTGACATATAACTATGACAAGCACATTCAGATCCTCTCCAATATGAGATGTGAGCAATTGTGTAGTTTTCACTCAAAGGAGCCGTGAAGAATTAGTCTCTTCAAGCAACTGTGTGGTAAATGAAGAGGTCCGTGTTTGTGAAGGAATCAGAACCACATAGCGTATTTGCTGCATATAAATGCCGTCGATGTAGTAAGAATTGTTGAAAGAGAAAACAGAAGTAACACAGTGCCCCAGACTGGCCCGTGTGGAGCCATTGTAAGGAGAGTGGTGCAGGGGCTTCCTATGGTATGTGGTCTCTGAGAGAAGTGGAGAAGAAATAAGTGGTGGTAATCCTGGAGGCACTAATTCGGGTGACTGGTATGGTCAGGGGCCTGAGATTATTGGACACCAGATTGCTACCTCTCAACTCTACTTTACTTCTAATTGGGTCATAATGCTCGTGTCTACTTTTCCAAAATCCTGGAACCAGTTGTGTGATTTAAATCTCACCCGATGAAATGAGAGCAGAGAAGATGTGTGTCTTCAGGGAAGGAGATGTTCTCCTAGCTCTCTCTCTGTCTACATCAAAGCAACTGGACACACACTGCTGACCTACTTATCACACTACCAGGCCTAGGTTTAAATCCTGTGTAGTTAGACTCCCTAGTCTGTTCTCTTAGCCATCACAGAACTGTGCTATCTCTCCTGCCAGAATCCCATTTTGGAAGTCACCAGGAGGAATCAACATATATGGAGCCTTCTCTTAGACCCACACTGGAATATTGCAGGGACTTAGAAATGTTTAAAATTATTCTGACATTGTTATAACCGGTGTGGGAACCCCACTCTCGAAGAATCAAGAAGGAGGCCATTGCAAAGGCATGAAGTTAATTTATTAATTGAAACTGGTATACCAGGGTCACTTGAAGGAATAAAATGAAAAGCATGGGACCTGTGTTGGATAAGCCTCATAACAACATAAGCCTGCCACATAGGCCTAAGAATAAGCAAACAAGATGTTAGCTATCATAAGAGCTGGCAGGTCAGGAAGATATAAAAATCATAGATATGGAGGAGGAACAAGTCTGGGCCTGCAAGACGTGTCCTTGGGCAGGCTCTGAATAATGGGCCATCTGGCCCCTTAGATATGGTCCGAGGCTAGCAGAAAAAAACTATTGACTCAGGACTATACCACCCACTGCTTCTGGGAATTACCCACCCTGGACCACTCTTCCCGCCTCATACCACATTTATTTTTTAAAAGTAGCCGATTATGTATTGCTATGCTAATTCCTTTGTTCCCCTAGACCTCCTTCCTATAAAAACCCCAAACCCCTGAGCCTCGGGGTTGATCCCTCTGTCTCCCGCGTGAGATATGGGTCCACCCGGAGCTCCAATATTAAAACTACCTCGTGTGTTTACATCAAGATGGTCTCTCGTGTTTCCTTGGGTGCACGTTCTCCTGGGACTTGAGTGAGGATCTCCCTCCGGGGGTCTTTCACACTCTGTAATCGGGAACAAAGCCTTGAGATTTTATACCATTTTCAGAACAGCGTTTTACAGCTTACAATGTGGGCTGGTTACACTTTACACTTGACAACATGGGCTAGTTACATTTTTATCTTGTTCATTGTTCGTTAGTTTCTATTGACCTTTCTCCTCCTGGTGAGGATAAGACATCTGTGACAAGCAGGAGGGGTGGGGGAGATCCGCTCTCCCAGGGAATGTCTCCTGGAAGCATGCATTCCTTAGGGATGGGTGTTTGCTTGGTAAACCCTCAAAAACCCCCTTTTTAAGGATAAGTGGACTACCTTGCTTTCTGGCATTTTTATGGAGTATCTCTGTTTTCTACATTTCTACAACATCAAGAAATTGTCAATCTTTGGAGTATTGCTTGTTTGCTTGTTAGTTTGTTTATTTGTTTGTTGTGATACTTGGTTTTGAGGCAAGAGAATAGGGAGAGAGTGAAGTCAGGCCAGCCATGCACAAAATTAGCATACTTAGAAAACCAGTTGGCAACAAGGAAGTCTGGTTAACCCTGGGCCAAGGATGAGCACCTCTCTGGCTAAGAGCTCAGGCAAGGGGAAACACCAGAGTGTCTGGAGGGGAGGGGGTGAATGAGACCTCATTATGATGCTAAATTGCACAATCCACAATGGAGTTCTAAGATGCTAATGAGAAAGCATGGGATAGGCTGTGTGCCAAAAAGCCAAGGATGCTGAACACAAAAGTTCCCACAGTGGAGCACTGAGATACTAGGAACCTCTGGCCTGTTTCCTGCATTGGAGTAAACAGTTCTCCATTGAAATGTCCTGGCTTATACTGTAACTGTGGGCCTCTGTCCAATCCTTTGTTTCAGGACACAGAAACCTGGAACTTGCCTGGAGTTACACAGTGGTTTATGCATTTAATTCTCATGACCTGCCAGAACTATTTCCTCTCTTTTATACATCAAAGTGATCATTAGAACAATTAAACAAATGACCGGCCACACACCAAACAGAAGAGCTAGCAGTGAACCCCTAGGCTGGACTCACACCCTGCTGCATCTGGGAAAATGATGTGGAAATGTGTTATAATTGCCTTTCCCTGCGTAGTAAATTCAGAACATGTCGTTTGGAAGGAGCTGTGTCTGTTCTTCTGAGAATGTATATTCAGACTGTATCTACTGTGAATCCCTGGTTTTGAACATTATATTTTAAAAATTGAAGAGGCTTTTTCTTTTCCCAATAAAACAGGTGTGCAGCTTGAAACTGAGATTATCTCCTCTGCCATGTTTTATTTTAGTCATGCTTGACATTTATTGGCAGTGCATAAAGTAGCTTAATTTAATGAGACCCGCACACATTTCAAAATCTATGCATAGATTACCTGAGTTCTCTAAACAGAAGCTGTACTGTGTGATGTAATTTTAGAGGTAGACTGAGACTTGAAAATTAAAAATATCTGACTTGTGATTACCAGAAATACACACACATACATGAATGTGAGTATGAGTAAGAGAGTATGAATAACTCACTCTGGTTAGTATTTGTGACTAATATTGGTTATCTTTCTTTCTGCATGCACAGGTGTGCATGCACACGTGCCTGTGCCTGTGCATGTGCATGTGCCCTTGTGTGTATGTATGTGTATGCACAGCATCAACACTAAGAAACATACCTCAGGAATGTCAAGAATGCACCATGACGCCCATAACAGCCTGCCCTGCACGACTTGCCCTCCAGCCCAGCCTATTGAGTCTATCTGACCATACCCAGTCTGTACCCTTTCTTACCCCAAGACCTATTCCATGTCCCATAAGGACCTTACTGCTGAGCTTCACCTTTTACAACCATGTTGGGACTGGATGGCAAATCCTACACACCAGCCCAACCTGCTATATCCACATCAGACTAATACACTAACCAAAGTCTCTAGGTCTTCTTACAAAAACAATATGAACAGCCAAAAGACTATGTCCATACACACACTCCAAAGCCACCGAGAAATGGTGTCCAATGAGAATTACCTAGGTGGATTCCAGGACACAGAACTTTAATCATTAATTAATTAATTAATTAACTTCATCAAATAATTCACGTTTTAAAAAAGCACAACAGCTCAATGAACTAAAAGAAAGCAAGCTCAAAGAGAATAAACACCTGAACGATGCCCAAGAAAACATAAACAAAAGGCTGAAGGGGATGATGAAAACAATCCAGGATCTGAAAACTGATCTCACTTAAGAGATATTAATGTTGAACAGGTCTCACCTGAGATTAAGATGGAATCAAAATGAATTGTTTATGTTTGTTACTTGCTTTTTAAAAATGGTAACTTAGCAACCTTGATTAAGTATGACCTATTTCTTAGCTAATCAAATTTAAGAAGTCTTAAATCGTAAAACACTATTTATAAATAAATAATTTATAAATGTAATTAATTCATTCTCTAAACACTAGTCTATTTTAAACAAGTTAACCACAGAAGAACAGTTCCTTTTTTTCTGTAATAATATTAGCATTTTCTTAATTAACAGAAAATTACAGGGTCAAAGCTTCTTTTCTTTTTAAATCACCTAAAATAATATCAGAAATGCCAACCATTGTTATTAGTGACATTACGCGACATTCTTCCTACTACATGAAAATACCTGAAACTTTATAAAGAATGGTACATTGCTGGAAGCTAGGAAATCAGGAGCCTGGTGCCAGCAGGTTTGGTATTTGGTGAGGTCTGTTTTCTGCTTGTAATGTGAAACCATTTTGCTATGTCCTCTGGAGGACAAACTCTGTGTCGTCACGTAATAAAAAATGATGAATGAGCCGGAGAATCCTCTGCCCCCTGCTTTACGAGCATTACTCTCACAAGTGAGGGCAAACTCCTCAGGACTTAATAGCGTCTTACATGTCTCATCTCTTAAAGCAACTGTAGCATGGGCTCAGTTCCAACATAAATTGTAGAGGGGTAAAATCGTCTGTATTTTCATAGTACTTTAAGACATTCTACACTAAAAATGTATATTTTGCTGAGAAGGTCTGAGAATTCAGATCTATACACTTTAAGATTTATTCTATGCAAAATAATTTTATTTTATTTATTTATGTTTATATCCTAACTACTGTTTTTCTTCCCTCCTCTCCTCCAAGGACCCCCTCTTACCTCTCCAGGCCCCATTCATTTCTCTTCCATTTCTATTCAGGAAAGGGCAAACGTCCAATGGATATCAACAAGCCATGGCATACCAAGTTGCAGTAAGACTAAGCATGTCCTCTACTATTATAAGGTAACCCAATAGGAGGAAAGGGTCCCAAAGGAAAGTAATGGCACCAAAGACAGCCCCTGCTTCCACTGTTAGAAGTCCCACAAGAAGATCAAGCTACAAAACTGTAACACACATGTGAAAGGCCTATGCAGCCCCCCTAATTATCGTTTCACTATCTGTGAAACTATATGGACCCAGGTTAGGAGATCCTGTGGGTTTTCTTATGCTGTTCTTGACCCTTTTGACTCCTATAGTCCTTCCTTCTCTTCCTCTGCAGGATTCCCCAAGCTCCTCCTAATGTTTGACTGTGGGTCTCTGCATCTGTTTCCATCAGTTGCTGAATTAAGCCTCTCTGATGACAACACGGGTGGGTGGCAAATTTATGAGTCTAGCAGAATATCATTAGAAATCATTTCATTGACTTTGTTTTTTTCATGTTCCTGCTTGGTTCTATTTTAAGTCTCTGAGCTATCCAGCCTCTGGGTCCTAGCCCTCCATGCAGTGTTAGGGTGGGCTCCCTCTCACAGCATGGGTCTCAAGCTCAGCCACTCATTGGTTGGCCACTCCCACAATTTCTGCACCACCTTTACCCCAGCTCATTTTGCAGGTAGAACAAATTGTAGGTGGAAGGTTCTGTGGCTGGATTGACGTCCTAATCCCTCCACTGGAAGTCTTACCTGGTTACAGGAGATGGCTGTTTCAGGTTCCATATCCCTCATTGCTAGGAGTCTTAGCTAGGGAACTCTCATGGATTCCTGGGAGTTTTCATTTCACTAAGTTCCTAGCTTGTCCCAGAGATTCCCCCTTCCAATTCTAGTGCTCTCTCCCTCCATCCTCCCCCTACCTGATCCCTCCTGTTCCCATCCTCACAGCCCCAACCAGACCTGTCCCCTTGACCACCTGCAATGTCAACTCTATTCCTCCTTCTATGTGAAATATTTTAATACAGATTCTATCTGAGGATCTTTCCCCAATTCCCAGCCCTGCTTTCACTACTTTTAAGATTTTATAATGCCTATTTATAGTACTCTCCATCTTCATTTCTTCAAACTAGAGTCATGTGTGGCATATGATCTCTCAGGTTATATCAATAGAATAAACTAAGTTTCATTATTATACATCAGTAGTTTGCATAGTACTCCATTCTGATGGGTACAGTAGAAAAACCATGGGGTGATGTTCACCAGAAAGCTGTGAGGATGACTGTGAGTCTGGCTTCTTCTAGCTTACCCACACCATGTGAGACTTCACAGAAACACATAAGCTTCCAGGATAATTATGGGATTGTTCTAGTATTGGCTATGTATGTCATCAGAGATTCAGAAAGATCTTACGAGGCATCCCCAAGGTCTACTTAAATATTAATTGCACAGGCTCAAAACTGACTATATTTCTTTCTTGATTTTTGCACCATTACCTATGTTGAGTAAATGTCTGCTTGGCTCCAGCTTTTTAAATTGTGAGCTAGTCTAATTACATGAATTTACCTACCTGATGCCTTTTGGCACTGTCATAAATTGCTATGAATTTGGTATCACAAAACAACAGAAGCGAGGCATTGTGTCTAATAATCAGAGTATGAGCATTTGCGAGGCAGAAGCAGGAGGACTGTGTCCAGTTTGAGGCCATCCTGGGCTAAAAATTGAGCTGAGAGAGAGAGTTGGGGGGGGTGGACATGAAGAGGAGAAAGAGAAGAAGGAAGAGGAGGAAGAGGAGGAGGAGGAGGAAGAACTGGAGGATAATGAGGAGGAAGAAGAGGAGGAGGAAACAAATAGATGTGTTGATGTTGATAGTCTGGGATCTTCAGGTTCCCACGAAGTCCCTAATGAAGTCCTCCAGAGAATCCACAGCTCTGCTCTCATCAGGTTACTTTCACTAACTTCAACCACTTGCCCCCTTCATGAGGGACGTACAAGTCCCCAGAAAATCCAAGACTAATCACCCAGCTCAGGATCTGTAATTTTAATCGCACCTGAAAAGTCCCTTTTGCCATGTAAGGGATCCCAGGGACTAGACATGGCACCTGGAGGGACTGCAAATCTGTCTCCCCCCCTCCCCCCATGAAATGTTACCAAACCCAGTTGCTAGTGTTTTATCTCTTAGAAAGTAGTTGACTTATAACAAAATTTAGGAGTTCTTTTGTAAACCTTTTGAGGAGCCTCCATTTGATTTCCACAATGCCCTCAGAAATCAAAGTGAGCCTGCAACAGACACCGGTGTGTCCATGTACATTGCTGTGCTGTTCACAAGATCCAAGTCATTCAATTAGTCCCATGCTACAGATAAAAGGGTTGAGAAATGTGGTGGGCACACATAGTGGAGTTCTACTCAGCCACCCAAGAAAATGAAATTATGACATTTTGAGGATATAGTGGGACTCCAGATGGTCAGGAAAGGTGAAACAAATGAGAATAAGAAAGACAAACACCACATTTTTCTCTCACTGAGGAAGCTAGGGGAGGGAGAAGACAGGAACTACTACAAGGGATGCAGAAGAGATGGGGAAGTGGAAGAGGAGAGGGGTCATTGAAGGTGGTAGAAGGGGCAAGTATAGTCAGAGCCCATTTTGTGTGTGTGTGTATGTGTGTGTAAATGCCACAGTGAGACCCCCCCCCACTTTGCACAAGTGCTGCTGATCACCAATAAAAATTCATTTTAACCATATTGACAATTAAGTGAAACACAAACTCTCTTTGACTGAAGTAAATAAGTCACTAATATTTTTAAATGTCACGAGAAAAATTTCAGATAGCATTTTTTGATGGACCCAAGGTACATCGTTAAAGTGTGTGAAAGGGCTTGAGAGGAGTGACAGTCAAGTCTTTGTCTCAGGAGCATTTGATGGGCATGTAGGGAACTTTTTCATTTTCATTTCGTATTTAAATCAACAGTTAAATTTCCATATATTTATGAGTTACTGTGGTATTTTGACACACATATGCACTGTGTAATGTGAAATCACAGTGAGCATTTCTATCTCATGAGACTTTGATCATCTCTTTGTTGGTAAAACTTTCAAAGTCCGTTCTTATAGCACACTGACACATAAGCTACTATTGCTACCCAGCTTCTGTCCTTGTTGAAACACCTGCAGCCTTCCTTGGCTTTATCTGTGACTCAGCACCCATTCACCAGACTTTTCCCTTCTGAGTTCTTGAAAGACAATGTTAAGACTAAATGTCTATCTATGCCAGTAATTTATTCAACGAAGAATACATTTAGTTAAATTGTAACGTGCAGTTGTTGGAACTATGCCCCCCAGGTCCCTTTGATAATAAGAAAATAACAACTCAAATTGTTTCTCTGATTAGAAGTTATGGAATTCTGGGAGTTTCTGGGATAGGATGACAGGTCAGAGAGAAGAAAGGAAAGAATTGTGTGGCTGTCCTAATGCTAAATCTCATCTTTTTCCCAGTAGTACTGCAGCCCAGGTAGAAAGAAGCCTTAGGTGGCTGAAGAAAACTATTGCACAATGAAAACTCAAATTACAAGGTGTGATGGTTTGAATATGCTTGGCACAGGGAGTGGCACTCTTAGGAGGTATGGCCTTGTTGGAGCAAGTGTGTCACTGTGGGCATGGGCTTAAGAGCCTCACCCTAGCTACCTAGAAGTCAGTCTTCCACTAGCAGTCTTCAGATGAAGATGTAGAACTCTCAGTTCTGCCTGCATCATGCGTACCTAGATGCTGCCCTGGTTCCACCTTGATGATGATGGACTGAACCTCTGAACCTGTAAGCCAGTCCCAATTAAATATTGTCCTTTATAAGAATTACCTTGGTCATGGTGTATGTTCACAGCAGTAAAACCCTAACTAAGACACAAGGTTACCAGAGTGGATTCAATCCAGAAACTAGGAGCTAAAAGTCCTTCTTAATCATACCAATAGACAGAGGTAGAAAAAACTCTCTTCCTAGAAAAAAAAAAAAGTATAATTTTTAAGAAAAGTAAATTCCAAATTCCATGGCATTTATGGAGACAGAATTATATTTGGAGTTTTATGCAGTCTATAGTCTGCTTACTCCCTGAGCCTAACTCTGAAAGATAGTAACAGCATTTATTAAGTGTTCATCCAACCTAGATGCCTGGCAAATAGCTGATGAAATTTCCCTTGTTTGTGGTTGCTTTTGTTGACCACTATTACATTCTGCAGATAGAACTTAGATTTATTCTGATTAATGATGAGTATTTATAAAAATATCATGTTAACATATAAACTTTATCTGATATATATATGGCCACTGCATTGCAAATTAAATGCCAATTAAAAAGAAGTCGAACATGTCATCATTTCTCAAACCTGCAATGGTACCAGTTGGGCCCAGCAGAAAAGGCAAACTTAGAATCTATACAAACCCCTGAATCTCCAGTTACTGCCCATAGACCCCCTTGTCTTTCTGACTACCTCCTCTCCTCTTCCTGACTCTCATTTCCCTGGGACACCCATCTCTCTAATACTCAAAGACAGGATCCTGTCCAACAACACTGACCTATCCTACAACCTGTTTCTTCCTGGAGACTGAAGACTAACTCCCTCATCTTCCTCAAACCTTCACTTAAATCTCTCTCTTACCTTGAGAATTGATTCAACTGTCCTTTACAGAATTGTACAATGGCCTGCACCACCCCTCCCCCTTCCCCTCCTACTCTTCTTTGACAGTTGCAGCCTTTAATTTCTTATACAATTGACTGAAGGACTGATGATTGATTGATCAACAGATTCTTTTTGTTGTTGTTGCTTCTCCGGACCTCTACCTGAGCAGTATGACGGCAGGTGGTTTTGACTACTCTATTTATTAATGGACTCAAGATGACAGAGTTCAACTGAGTACCGAGCAGGCATTACTAGCTGAATGTTGAATAAGAGAATACAACTTGAGAAAGGATCTCTTAAGTATATTTTAATCCTCGCAGTAAAAATTATAATTAGGTGTCTTCTTTAACTGATTTTTATAGATTGGCTAACTCAGAACTTGAGAAATTAAATGACTCCTTCACATCAAGTAGAGGGTAAATGAGCTTAAAGATTTTCAACATGCAGTTGCATTTTCCTTCATTCAGTAATTATTTCTTGAGTTGGTTATGGCATAAAAGGTATCAAGTTATAAAAATCATTAAAGGTAAATAAAATATGGGTGTTATCCACCATGAACTTACCATTCCTTGATATATATATTTTTAATGAGTACCTGACTACTGAAACAGGATCCATCTGGCCATCTGTGCAAACAGGTTGCTATGCTTTGCCCTGATCAATGGGTCTGAGACCATTCTGTGACTCTTGTACATTAAGAATGGAAAAAATCCTGCTGTAACAATATCCCACCCATCTTTGCTGTCCTTTCCTCTCTCTTTCTCTAAACTAGGATGAGAATAGTAGCTGTTGGCTCTTTATCAGCAGCAGATCATGTGGTTTTATTTTATTGTTATCTGTAATCATAGATTTTATTCATATGAGGTATTCTAGAGCTTTAAAATTGATGTATCCTGTCAAAAAATATTCTATTTAAATTTGACTCTAGTTTTACTTTTGTTCCTCCAGAGTTTGGAAGGCGGTGAGATGCAAATACAATATAACAAATCCAAAATTTATATTTCTGGTTATATTTGCATTTCTGAAATGGAAAATGATGAGTCTATGGATGGTGGTTTTAACACGAGTGATAATTGCAAAGGATTTTTAGATTATTAGCTGCAAGATACTAATAAAATCACACCGAGACCATCTACATTTTAAAAGTAACATAATGAAACTAAAATAAGAAGCAACGTTGATTTCTTTGTTTTTCTTAGTAGATGGCAATTAAGCCTTACGATTGTTCCAGGCTTGATATTCTTCTGATTGCCATTCTTTCCTTGTCGTACTCTCTACAAGTATTACAACTCATAAAAATATTTTTACAATATAAAAACAAACCAAGGACCATGCAAAGGCATATAACTTGTCCCTTCACAATAGCCTGGCAAAAGCTTTTGCCTGGCATTCACATCATCAGGACTGAAAATGGCTCTCCCAAGCTTACACAATTGTACATGATGGGTGCAGGACCAAAGTCCCCTCATCCTAAAACATGGGGTGGTGGTATCTACTTGGCTTCTATACAGACCAAAAACATGAAGGGGGTTACTTGAGGGGATGTTATGTATACCAACAGATAGGTTTATTACTTTTGCACACACTTGCTTTCCTCCTTCTCCACATCTCCTCCTCTTTCCCTATCTGGAAGAGAGTTTTCTAAGCACAAGTTACTCTTCCCGGCACACTCTTTCTCCCCTCACCCGTGGGCAATATTGTTAGTTGGAGTTCTTGTGGAGCTCTATGAACACAAGTCAATAGAAATGAATGTTAACAGTTGTCAAAGCAGATAACATAATTCCATTCCTCCGGAGGAGGGCTGCGGAAATGTCCCGACAGAGGTGTTTTCATAATTGCAAATTTTGGAGGAATGACCCTGTTTAGTCCAACTGAGCAGAGGTCCAAGGTGCTGCTGTTGACAGCCTGTGAAGTCATTCTTCACAGCAAATTTAGAAACCACTGTGTAAATCACAGCAGAACTGATGGTCAATAGTCCTTACTCGCCAAGGACAAGCACCACTCAGCCACCCCTCTGATCACATTTCAATACTTTCAAAACCCTGGTCTTGCGCAGACACGGGCCCAGATCAATCACTTCAGGATGTCTGGAGTGGGACCTGAGCCTCAGCACCTTTTAAAAGCTCCCTGGGTAACCACACATGTAGCCGGTGTTGAGAACCACAGCCGTAGTGATGGTAACAATCCATCTGACCATTTCATTTTTATCTTTTGGTTCACCTCTCTGTCCTTTGTTCTGTCTCTGGATGACAATTGTAGAGGAGTCATCAGGTGACTGTAACTATGTAATTTCCATCTCTGGTTTGAATGCCTCAGTGGCCTGTATTCCACCTAAGCAAAATATCGAAGTACATGAAACTAAAATACAGAAGAAAAATGTACCTTAATTACTTCTGTTTATCCTAATTGATATTTAAACCGATTTTAAACATCAATTTTTAAAACAAAACTTTTTAGTAAACAGTAATGAAATAAACTCATTTAATAGTACAGAAAATGCAAGGAACACTGGGATAATTAATAAAAAATAAGGATGTCCAATTAGGAAGGTAAAAATTAGGAGAGAAAAAGAATCTACAAGTAAACATGTGTCTCACAGGACACAGCAAATTATTTATAGTCCTTTCTTACTTATATGTTCCAGAACAACATTGAGGGCCTAGATTGAAAACCTCCTAAATCATTTGTTAAAGTCAATGAAAAAGCAACCAAGTGAATTTCTCTGGTGATAATAATGACAAATCCCTATGTAGCAGATTGTATAGTAGTGTAATTAATTAGCTGAAGATCTTCATATTTAAGTGAATCACGTATTTTATGGTCATAGCTCCGCTGTTCAATTGACCATGTAGTAATCTAGATGGTTAACCTGAAAATATTTTGTTCAGTTCTCATTATAAAAATGGAACAGCACGTTATTGTATGAAACAACTATATAGCATAACAGTAATAGATTTGACTGTATGTGATCAAAACACCACTAAAAATCTGAACCTTTCTAAAATATGTCAGGGGAATAAAGAGAACACAAACAAACAGTATTAAAAGGTTAAAAAAAAAAAAAAAAAAAGAAAGAAAGAAAGAAAAAGAAAAAAGAAATGTTCTCGTCATGAATTATTTTCTATCTCTTCTTATTCATGCAGTTTCAGGAAATATTAAAAATTCAGATCCCTTTGGAGGGTCATCCTGACTTCAAGTGTTTCAGCTTCCCAGATATAGGAAGCTTTAGCACCGTTAGGTTCCACGGGCTGCGGAAAGTTTACCAGCAGCTTCTTTTTAGGAGTGCGAAGATCAAGGAGCATTTCTTGGATGTCAATTTTAATTTCAGAAGGGTTTGTATTGGGCAGTTTAATTTTCACCACCAGCTCCTGGCAGCATGCCGTTGAAGGATCCTTTCTTGTCAATCCTAGATATACGTCCTCAATTCCCACAGTTTGTTGGAATACAATCTCATAATCTGGGATTTCACGAACATCCCATATATCATCATGCTCTGCTCCTTCTGGTACCTCTTCTGGATTCCAGATGTTCTCACTTTCATCACTCCTGGGTTCAGGAATGGCTTTGGACTCTATTGCTTTAGGCGGTCCAATATTCCCAGGGCCCATGGCTCCAATAGTAGATGAGCATTGTCCCTGTTCAAAGTCAAATCCATCCTCTTCCTCAGGATTCAAGAGACTGGATAGTGCTTGAAGGGCTGAGGCAGAAGACAATGTCTCAAATTGCATATTTTTACCTTCCATGCTTTTTGCTTCCAAATCCCCCGTTTTTCCGTTCTCAGCTTCTGTATTTTCTGATTCCATATTCAAATATAGATAGGGATGTAGCTCAAGGGTAGAGTGCTTGCTAAATGTGGAAGAAGGCCTGAACTGAATCCCAGGGGCTTGGTCAGTGCCCTGGTGCCTAAAACAGACTGCCACTCGCTGTGCGTTGCTCTGTTGCCTGGGTAACAACTTTGTTGAACTCCCCTTTTCCACCTCTAGTTCCTGCTTCACTCTGCCAATCACAGAAGAGTCTCCTTAGAAACAATCCCAGCAGCAACCAATCCCAGCGCGTCCTGTTCGAGGTCTGTAGCCGCCCTTTCTAGTTAAGTAGGTCGACCCAAGTTAGGCTTCAGGATCCTTCGCTGCTAGCTCCGTTTGCTGCTTGTCCACCTCCTCTCCTCCTGCTTCTCTGGAACTGTCTCGAGCCTGCCTCCGTCTTCCCTTTGAAGACCGGATAGCAATCGAGCTCAGCCACAGCGGGAAGAGCAGGTTATTAACATTTGTCCTGCAGGCTTTTCGCAGCGAGCTTTTCCGCCTCCACCCCCACCACGACCACCACCAAGCCCTCTTAAGCATCATTTTTAAAACCTGAGTAAGTTTCTATTCCTTCTCTAAAGTATTTTATTTTTATTTGGGGGTGAATGGAGCGGTGGCTCAGCACCTAAGAACGCTCAGTGCTCTTCCTGGGAACTGGGGTTTATTTCTCAGCACCCACGTGGAAGTTTAACTTTCTGTAATTCCAGTTGCAGGACGTCTTTTTCCGGACCTCAGTGAGCACCAGGCACACATGTGCTACACAGACATACATGAAGACAAAACACTATTGCACGAGTTGATTTGTGTCGACCTGACAAAAACCTAACCAAGATCTAGGTGGGAGCAAAGAATCTTGCGTTTTGACTAACCTTTGATTATAGAGCCACCTCTCCAGCCCAGGAAGAGGGAATTATAAGTGAGAAAATAAAACTAGCCCATAGGCAAGAATGTAGGATATTTTCTCAATTAATGACTGATGTGGAAGGGCCCACCCCTCTGTAGGCAGTACTGCCTCTGGGCAGGTGGTCCTGGATTGAATAACAAAGCAGGCTGAGGAGACTTGGAGGGCAAGCCAGTTAGCAGCACTCCTTCATAGCCTCTACTAAAGTTCCTGCCTCCCTGTTCTTGCCTTGAGCTCTTGCTCTGTCTTTTCTCAGTGATGGAGTGTGATCTGAAAGTCATAAGCTAGAGTAAGCTTTATTCCACCCAAGTTACTTTTGGGCATGGTATTTGGTCATAACCATACAAATCATAATTAAGACAGAAAATACTAGCCAGATTGAGGGATGTTGCTGTGGTACACACCTAACCACATTGTTTGCAGTAGGGAAAGGGGTGTGGAACTTTGGGCAGAATAGCCATTGGTGCTCAGAGCTCAGTAAGCTATTATTCCATGGGAGCCTGGAAGATAGGAAGGCTGACAGCAACGCAGGCAGCGCAGGCTTGGTTTGTGAGTTTCACAGGAGGTAAAGGCTACCAGAGCCAGGTGTGGTGGCGCACGCCTTTAATCCCAGAACTCAGGATGCAGAGGCAAGCGGATCTCTAAATTCAAAGACATCCTTGTTAACTGAGTGAGTTCCAGGACAGCTAGGGCTACACAGAGGAATACTGCCTCAAAAAATCAAAAAATCAAAATCAAAATCAAAAACAAAACAAATCAAACCCAACAAAAACTACCAGGCCTGTTTGAGTGATATTTTAAATTAAAAAATCTGTGGTTCTGATCACCTGGGGCTGAAGAGTCTATTGAGATTAAGAAGAGACCAACGTCGTTGAGACAAAAATTTCTGGAAAGGTTTCCTCAGGTTTGGCACACAGATGCTGTGGTCCAGATGGGATCCAGGCTGCATGTGCATTTGCTGCCAGCCAAACTTGGTAATGTGTAAGAGTTTCCCGGGTGGTGCTGGTTTTGAAGTCATGAAGGAGTCATGGAGAACAGCTGAGGCTTGGAGCCAGGCAAGGCCCTTGGTGAAGGTGCAGCCTCAGTTACAGTAAAGCCCAGGGTTCAAGACGTCATGGGAGAAAATTGAGGCTTGGCACCTTGTGGAAGAGCGAGAGCCCAAAAGAGGTTATTGGAGACGGTGCAGCCCTGTCGCGGTGGAGAACGCAGAATTTTGGAGATGCCAGTATGACAGAATGAGTAGTCAATATGGGCACAGCTATGGAGTAGAGCCAGCCTGGTGTGCTGCGCATGGTGGTGAAGCTTTTCCAAGCCCATTAGAGATCATGAGTCTTTACACAGTTGAACTTTGGTTTTGCTCTGTTATGACTGTAACGGTGCCCTGATTCTTCCTCTTTGAAATAAGTATGCGATTTATATTTTATTTTACAGGAGCCCCCAGTTTAAAAGTCTTTCTAATTTTAGGGAGATTTGAACCTTGAAGAGACTTTGGATATTTTAAAGAGACTAAAGCCTATGAGATTTCAAACCTGGAGTACCCGGGAAGACTAGAGGTGCCAGATTCCCCTTACAACATGTGTGTTGGGAACTTCAATCCCTCCCAAAGGCTGTGAACTGTCTTAGCTGCTGAGCCATCTCTCCAGCTCTGTGACTGTCTCTTTCTAACTTATACACATCCACGTACAAACCCTAAAACACAAGCATAGAGTTGATATAATCTTCATTTAAAGCCTTGCTTAGTACTTTGCTCCTTCCTAAAGCAGTGACCTACTCTGTAATCTCACCTATACAAGGAGCTACTCTAAGAGGTTTGCGATAATAAAGCTGGTGTGGGCAACATAGCAGAACTCCATCTCCAATATATATTTTTTATTCTTTTATATATTTCAGAACAAAATGGATAAAAAGAACAGAAGTCAGAATTATTAGGAGCCTTAGGGTCCTAATAACTGCTTGGGTTTTTGTTTTGTTTTGTTTTGTTTTGTTTTTTCTTTCCTTTGTGAGACTAGACATACCATAGATAAACTCTCCAATGTTATTGAAGATTAGAAGAAAAGTTCCAGAACTGGATGCGACGTGTTTACATCCAACCGTGCTGTTACTTAAGTTCCCAAAGGGCATTGTCAGCGGAGTGAGGATGATTCAGTTTCCTGGGAGAAATGGAAAGCCAGCAGCTCGCCCTGACAGCAGAGAACATCCAGGGTCAGGCAATCCGAACTAATGAGGTGATAACGCAAGGAAGGGTCCTGTGTCATCAGTACCTTCTGGCATTTCTTCCTTTCTGGGATAGTTTGAATACACTTTTTGTGTAAAATCTACCCTTACTCCTACAATTTCTCCTCTGAATGTGTCTGAACCTGGGCCAAGGTGCTCTCAGATCCCCTCAAGGGTTGAGGTGCCGTCTTCGGTTTCCATCATAAGAACATAAAATAGGATAGTGACAGTCTGGTGATTGGAAAGCAGAGAAAAATTGAGAATTATCTCCAGCTTATGTCTAAGTCTATTTAAATCTGAGGATGGGCTTAAACTGAAGCAGGACAAGCTCAGTTTTATGAGCCAATTCAAAGTGAGTTTTAAAACAAATTTAGAACCTAAAAGGCAATTTAATTCAAAATTCCTCTAGGCAGAAAACCAACGTGACTGTAAAACCGCAAAATGCAAATAAAAGAGCAAATTCAAGGGTAAAAATATTTCACAAGTTCCAGTGGCAGGACAAAAATTCAATTTAAATATCAGATAGCAGGAAAGTACTGTTGTATAACAAAAATGCGTGTGTATGTGTGGTGTGTGTGTGTGTGTGTGTGTGTGTGTGTATACATGCGTATATTGAATTTTTTTAAAAGAATGAACTAAGAATTAGCAGATCTAAGAGATTTTTAGGTTTGCCAGCCATTCAGTTCTGAGTGAGGCAGAGTACTTCTAAGGTCATATATATTCTTAAAGTGAAAGCATGATAAGGTTGGTCCTTTGATCACAGAGAGGTGGTTGGTTGTATATGCTCAAAGCCTTCAACACCAGTCTGAAAAGCCTAGCCATTTCATTATTTCCTGTGTAAATTGCTTTAAAATAAAAATTCATCCTTATAATTTCCTGTCCCTATAGCAGACTGCAGTCAGTGTGAGCTTGCCCTACAGAGATGGGATGTCAGTAAGAGTGCATACGAAGGAGGCGTCTTTCTAAAATGTTTCAACGTTGGTAAAATATTCCACAATTCTCCCTGAGCCCACATTCCAAGTTCTGTTTTAATTAAAGTTGAGGAGACTCAGCAACTCTCCCTGACCAGGAAAAAATATTTGTCCTAACTAAAAACTGCAAACATTTGCGAAATAATCAGCTTTCCATTTCTTCTCTCCTAAATCGCTCTTATTCTTGATGAGCATATTTCCCACCATCTTGAATCCTCACTACAGGGACACTTCTATTAGCCCTCAGTTGTCTATGAGCTTGTGATTCATAGAATTGTCTTACCTTTCCAGTAATTTCCACTCTTCTCTAGTTGATTCTAATATTTGACATTGTGACGACTACTTTGATTATAGAAAGTTGAAGTGAATTTTGGTAACAGGACTCAGGCTTACCTGAAGTGATACTGTCTATGAAAGGTATATTGTCTAACTTCACAACAACTACTCAGTTTAAAAGTGAATAAAGCCTCCTGATTTACCAAACAATTCATAGAAGCTAAAAGGTGAACCCCATAGTGAGTCTTCATTGATCTAGAGTAAAGCACAGAGGAGCTCACCGTGTAATTCTGCTGTAAACACTATTGATTTACTGCATGATATATAGAGGTTCCCATGCAGATTCACTATGAGACTCTAACTCACTGAGCAGTAGCATGAAACGAAATGAGTCTCCTGATGTAAAACTCTGGTTTAATGCATCCCAGTGGATAGTACTCTGTACCCATGCTTAAATTTGTATTAATTCCTTGTAGTTTTCTCAACAGAAGCACTTCCGTAGCCTTAGCTATCCATTCACAATGCCCATGGGCAATGGCAAGCAGGTACTAAGAAATCATGAGGAAAGGCCCTTAGAAGATCACGTACGAGCTTCTGAGGAGCGTTGCAAACTTTTCCCTCAACAAAAATCACTAAAAGACTAATGTCATTAGTGTATTCAGATCTAAGGAGGAAATAATTTTGTGGTCATTGTGAGTGCTCATTCATTTTAGGATAGGCTGAATTTTATGAATAGCTTGGAAACACTTGTGAAAACTTTAATTTGCCCACATTTTGTTTTCTATTTAGAAAAGTCTATCATTATTTGATCTAAAAAGCTACATGTGGTAGTACAAAATATATTATTATTCTAGGGGTGCTTCTGTTTTATTCAATAGAAAATACATATCAACTTTGACAACATTTTCAAATCTGAAATTGTTTGAACAAAGCCTTAACATTATAAAATGTGCAAGGATTCTGCTTCTGGACAGCATTATTAACATATTTTCATTCTAAATTTAATTATAGATATACTTCTTTGGGAGATATTTTTATTTAAAAGGTTATTATAAGTCTGTTATGATTTAGAAGTCCACTTTCTAAAACCCTAATAAAATAAAATCTTTTTAGGAATTGCCAGAGTCTAACATAATTTTTCTATATGCTTCATTTTTGTTCTCTGGATAAATTATTCAAGTATGTCTTTCTTTTAATCCTGCATATTTCTCTTCCAACTTATCATAAAAATGTATGCAGTAGTAAGAAAAGGAGAGAACAGATTTCAGTCTCCCCCGTTGTTTAGGAAATGCATAGTAATTTAGTATGGTAGCAAGATTCCTTTTAAATTTACAGGCAGATGAAAATCTATGCTATGCAAGATTATCCTTGAGAGTTCTATATGTAAATGCTAGCATCTTCTTTTATATATGCAGTGCATAATTATAAATGAGGATGTCTGAGAGAGTGCTTAAATCTCATTAACATTTTATTTTCTCTCAATCAAAGACAAGATGTTTCTGAGGTACACTATAAGTAATAAAGTAATTCATGAATCACATGTACTGAGCTGAATGTTTACTACTAAGATTGATAGCTTGAGTTTGATTCCCAGAACCTACTTGGTAGACAGAACTGTGAGGTGTCCTCTGCCCTCCATACATGCACATATGTGCACATAAGCATACACAAATAAATAAGACATAATGAATACATGTAAAAAAGTTAAACTGTACATCCTACAGACACAACCACTTTCTTACCCTGTCTAAAGTAGTGAGAGTTGTAACTAAAGCAGAGAGGGATAACTCATGAGCTAGAAGGAGGAGAAAAAAGTTGAAGTTTGAATGAAGGCCTTCAACTGGTCCTTGTTCTTGCTTTTCATGTATTCTCCCCACCATGACCATTCCCAAAGGGAAGTCCTTTTTTTTTCTTTTCTTTTTTTTATTAGATATTTTCTTTATTTACATGTCATATGATATCTCCTTTCCCAGTTTCCCCTCCAAAAGATAAAAATAAAATAAAATAAAATAAAATAAAATAAAATAAAATAAAATAAACAAACAAACCTGTTCCCTCTTCCTCCTCCCTGCTCACCAACCCACCCTCTCTGGCTTCCTGGCCTTGGCAATCCCCTACAGTGGGACAAAGAACCTTCACAGGGCCAAGGGCCTTTCCTGCCCTTCATGACCGACTAGGCCATCCTCTGCTATACATATGCTGCCGGAGCCATTAGTCCTACCATGTGTACTCTTTGGTAGGTAGTTTAGTCCCTGGGAGCTTTGAGGGTACTAGTCAGTTCATATTGTTGTTTGTCCTAAGGGGTTGCAAACCCTTCAGCTCCTTGGGTCCTTTCTCTAGCTCCTTCATTGAGGACCCTGTGCTCAGTACAATGGATGGCTGTGAGCCTCTACTTCTGTATTAGTCGGGTAGTCAGAGCCTCTCAGGAGACAGCTATATCAGACTCCTGTCAGCCAGCAAATGCTGGCATCCACAAGAGTGTCTGGATTTGATAATTGAATATGGGAAGGATTCCCAGGTGGAACCGTCTCTGGATTGTAGTTCCTTCAGTCTCTGCTCCATAGTTAGTCTCTACAACTTCTTCCATGCATATTTTGTTCCCCGTTTTAAGAAGGAATAAAGTATCCACACTTTGGTCTTCCTTCTTCTTGAGTTTCTTGTGGCTTGTGGATTGTACTTTCTGTATTCCGATCTTCTGGGAAGTCCTTTTTTAAACCATAACCCACAACTAGGAAAGACCATATGGGCAAACCAAAGAGACTCCACATTGTTTACCTTGTCACAAAATGAGTAATATATATTTCATAAATGCCAGGCACTAGTCAAGTAGCTTTTCACATTGTGACTAATCTTAACCTTTCTGGCTTTGGTATGATCCTAAGTCCACTAATGCAGAAAGTAAACACAGACAGTCTTTAAAACCCTTCCCAGGGTCTCAGAGATAGTCAACTGTACTCCTCGAACTTAGACCAAGGGGGCTAATTCCAAAGTCCATACTATAGAAACCTCCTCAACTGGGCTTCCGCAATAGGCTAATGACAAACTTCTTTCTTTTGTTCCAAATTGGACTTTGAAATGAGTTTTATGTAGTGATCTAAATCTACTATAGACAAATGTACTCTTTCTGTGCATGTGCACGAGCGTGTGTGTGTGTGTGTGTGTGTGTGTGTGTGTGTAGCACAGAGATCAGATAGCAAACTTACAGGAATCAATTCTCTTTTTTGATCATGTGGTCTCAGGAATCAAACTCTGGAATATGAGTGGTTTGCCCTCTGTGCCATTTTTTAGCCCCCAAAATTCTATTCTTAAAAATATTTCAAACCAAATCAGTCAGAGACTGATCCAATCAGAGACTCTTTTTCATAGTGGCTTTCCAGAAAGGAGTTTACCCTGAGGTGAGACTGTTCACGTGTCCAGAAGCCTTTGACTGCTGTGACTGCAAAGCTCATAAACAGCCAGGACAGTGGACCTGGCGGCATTGCAGAGAACACACTCTCTTAAAGTGTGTACAAAGCCGTCCTCCTACATTAGGATGAGATCCTGGATGTTAGATCAGCTGTTGGGCTTCTGCAACAGTTCAGAACAACAGAAAGAAGCCCCAGGGGAAATAGAAACTGGATGCACGGAAAAGGCCTCTAGAAAGCAGCAGAGCCTTTGAGATTTTCTTTCCCTACAATTCTAGTCTGTGGAAGCCCCTGTGAACTGTTGGGCGGGGCTTGTTAGTGCTTCCCAGTCTTAAACAAGCAAAGAACCATCCTATACACTTGCACACATCTGAGCCTGAGGCTCTGCCTTTCTAAAGGGTGTAGCGGTGATGCTGCGGCATCTGCAAGGAGCCACTTGGAACTGTGTTGAACACTGTGCTCCATAATGTTCTTGCAGCTCCTGCGATCACTTGCTCTGCCTTGCTTGCTCAGTATTCCTTTCTTTTCACACACACACACACACACACACACACACACACACACACACACACACCTTTCTCCTCATCAAAGGGAAGAGAAATATGCTATTAGGTTAGTCTGTGCAACACAAGACTTCTCTGACAAGGGCATGAGCATAAAAATGAGTGTGCTGTGGGGAATGGTTTTACTTTCATCTCCACAAGGCTCTCCACTGTGTCAGGTAAACTTACCAGTTAAAGCTTTGATTGTTGGATGGTATTGATAATATTAAGAATTTGATAGATTGTACATAAGGGATATAATTTACATATGCTCTGTAGATTTCAGCCAGAGTCCCAAGTCTCTGCTCAACTTTAAGTTTCTACTAGACTAATTAAAATATAAAATCAAACTTTTCACTTGAAATGTTAGATAAATCATACTATCATGTAGTGACACATTTTAGTAGGAAATGTCTGAAGGAACATAGCACAACATATTTATGAAGCTTCCTAGCAACACCAGCTTTGAAACTTCCAGGCAAAGTCTGACTTTATGTGAAGTATTTTTAATTTGAGAAAGAAAGGAAAATAATTATTGTAGCAGATTTGCTGATAAGGGTCTCAAGGACATATTCGCTTTATTGATGGAGGGATTATGGCTCAAATAAAAAGATCATTTGTTCATGATCGCATACCAAGATCACAGCAGACCTGATGTAGGTCACAGTGTGTGAAGTGAGGTACCACTGCCCAGGGGATCCCTTCAGCTTCTGACTGGATAGAGAACATGGCTCAAACTGAGCAGCCCATCATGCCTTAAAGCACTGAGGTAGCTCTGAGTCTGCAAGGCAGGAATGGGGAGGGGTCAGTGGACATCTTAAGTATGTAGAGAGAAGAGAGTACATGCATCCCTACCCTTTCCATTACTTAACAGTAATTGATGGCATCAGATGACCAAGGACATCTGGGAATACTAAGGGGTGGCTAACTAAAGCAGACAATAGAAGGGGACCAATATGTACATATTTTATTATGAAAAGAGTAACAAAAAGGCCATGAGTTACACACTGGCTGTATTGAGCTCAAGAAGGCTATAGAATAATCAAGTGGAGGTATAACCTGGAGTAATTAACTTAGCAGTCATCTGCCTGCATAAGCCTGGGCTATTCGTGTTTCAGTAGAGGGGACAGCCAGTAGAAGAGGAGTGCTACCATTGCCCAAGCTAAGTCGAGAGATTCAGAGGAGGTGAATTCAGCTTCATATACATGACTTGTAGATATAAAGGATCCTTACATATGTGGCCTGCTGTTTTAGCACACGTTTTCTATCATACAGAGAAAGCAACAAAGAGAACCAACATATTCCAACATAAGAGGCAGTGTGATATTGACGTAAAGAGAAAAACGGAGAAAGTGCACGCAGGGTTGCCTACCATGTTTCAGTCCCCCCTCGGATCCATGTCTCATTCCTCTATAGCTAGGGTTTTTCAACAATATGAGAAAAATCCACACATTTTGATTTCTATCATGTCTAACCAAGAGTCCTAAGCACTGAAAATTAATGTTATTTATAGATATAAGAAATTTTTTTAATAAAAAGAGGTCTATAAGAGAAAGCATTCTAAGTAAGAATCAATATCACATTTCAGAAAAGAAGAAAGGAGACAGGAGAAGGTAAGAAGCAGCCAGAGAGAAAAGAAAACCTACACCCTCCAGCATCCTGCAAATCAAGAGAAAACCATTAAAGAGGCAGAAACTAGTGATGTCCAATTCTGCTCATCTACTAGCCATGAAGTACACAGGTGGAGCTGTAGCCAGGAGCCAGCAGGGGAATGCTCACTATTAGCTTTGCAGGGAAAGAGGGTAGTTAGTTTGTATTGGTAGGAAAGCAACAAGAATGTCCATAATGAGAAGCTACCAGCAGTAAATAGACTGAGGTGAGAAGCTGGACTGAGTTGAAATAGATTACATACACAACAGTAATTTTTAAAGAGAAAAGAAAGGATAAGGTTGCATGAGATTAATAATCATAGCTTTTGGTACTTCGTTTTGTTTTCTTCCAGGTGTGGATGTGTAATACAGACATTAGAAAGACACCAATGTGTTAAACCATAGATGGACAAGAGTGTCGGGAGAGGGGCACAGCATAGAGAAATGCATCTGAGGAGCCAAGAGGGATTCAAAGCTGTGTAGACTCGAGGGACATGGTGAAGCAGAGGGAAGGTGGCAGCTCCCTGGATGGGAACTGAGGAAGTAACACTGACTGGTACAGCTCTGCTTTTCCTTTTTTCAAGTCTTGCAGTCATGGGCTCTGGCTGAACCCTGCCACCCAGAGCAGAAATATGGGTGGAGCCAAAGAAAGCTATGACCCAGACAAGATCTTACTGTCATTTGATCAATGACACCTCTGCACTGTTTCCTCTAATGTATAAGCTCTGTGCTGTGTCCATAGATATTTAGAAGTGTACTTTCTTCTCTCAGCTGTGCTGAGACATATATGTTTTCTGGTTTGCAACCATCCCTCAATAATTTGCTTACAAATGTCTCTCTAAAATAATTGTCTATACATTAAATACAAATGTCTCTCTAAAACAATTATCTCTGTGTTGAATACAAATGCTACTCAGTATCTAACTTCGGTATAGTCTGTTTCACTTCTGACATAACTCTGTTTCCTTCACAAAAATGTACTTGATAGACATTTTTCTAGTAGTCAGAGAAAGAAAAACCAGCACCTTTTAATAATCAGTTTAATTTGGTATTTTGTATAATTTATATTGTTGATGTTTTTATGGGCTCATAACAATTCATTTAAATGAAGCTCCAGCTAAGGAAAACTTGCAGCCATGTTTATCACCTTTTCCACAGATCATTAAATATGAAATATTAAATGATAAAATGTTCTTACATTAGTGGAATAAAAAAAACTTAGTTTTTTTCAGACCTATTAGTTCCAGATCCAATGCAAATCCATCTAGAATTTAAGAAACCTAGATTAATATCAATCATCACATAATTCAGCTAACATTTCTATGGTTCCTTCTGCACATCTCTTGAATATGTCCTGAAGTATCAGTGAAGAATCCTTCCAGAGCTACTGTCTCCTCTCTTCTTGCATGCATTTAATATCTATTAAGCAAAATGTATGCAAATGCAAGTCACACGACTGGAAACGTCTTTCTGGTATTAGAATACCTAATACATTTTTCCATTCTCATTCACCGAGGATTTGGTTGCTTGTGCATTTAGTATCAAGCTTTGTTGGGGACTGCTGAGCCCCAGCATTCAGTGACTGTTTAATGGTACATTGCTGCCCTCTAGCTTACGTTTGAAAATCAACTTGCAGTCATTTATTCAACAAGTTTTTGTCCAAGCCTCCTAAATTGGTAACTATTGCTTTTAACGGAATCACATCTCAGCAGCTGCACAGTTTTAAATGTTTAGAGTCATTGATTAGTTTCTTCCCTTTCTAGATAAAATTAACATGGTAAAGTTAAAAAAATCCTAATCTAGGAAAGAAAGCAACCTCTTCTATTTTCTTTGGTGGGTGTCAGCTTTACCCCACTTGATCACAACTTCCCCCTGCATTTAGGCTATTACTGAAATTCTGCATATATATATATATATATATATATATATATATATATATATATATACACATATATATGGTTTTTAATTGCTCACTTTTAGTTAGTTAGTTAGTTAGTTAGTTAGTTAGTTAGTTAATAAAAGGGCAGTGGTACATGTGTCGTGGCTCACTGGAAGTCAGAGAACAGCCTAAGAGTTTGTGAAATCTGTTCTCTCCTTTCTCTTTGTAGCTTGTGAAGGTTAGATCCAAGTTGTGAACCTTGGTGGCCAATGCCTTTACCTACTGAGCCGTTTGGTTGGCCCTCTCAGTAAATGGTCTCATCTATCACTCCTTAAACAGCCAGATAGAAAATTCAGATCATTTATGCTCACAATGAGTACTGACCATTTGCCACCAGTCATTTTTTTATGATGAAAACATAATTGAAAATGAAAAAATTCAAATTATTAAAGTGGTCAGGAAGATCAACAAGGTAATTTTTATGGTCAAGCATTTATGGAATTATTTGAGGTTTGAATTTCTATTCCTCAAGAAATGTCTGAAATGGTCTCATGCCATTCTGTTTCTCTGTGACAGGCTTTCTATCCTAGAGGGTCACCAGAGAATGACTTACTGAGCAGTTCCACTTTATTTGTGGTCAAGCATATCGGTGAAAGCCAGGGGAGCTACCTTTAACTGCAGTGCACATCAACAAGGAAAGGTCCAGCTACTTAAGGATCTGCTCAGGCTTGGTGTTTGGAACCTTACAACTGACGTACCACCCTTAGGGTAATTTTCAGTGTGGCTGGGACTGTACAGTCCATGGCTCTTAGGAACAGGACAGGACCAAGGACGGACGTGAGAATTCGGTTCCAATTCTTCCAGCCCTCCCTCCTCTGAGTCTTACACTCTAACTTCTAACAGTAGACCTTCATTTATTCTGAATCTAGTGCAAATGTTAAATTATTCCCCATCGTCTCATTAACAAGCACTTCTTGCTTCTTGAACCTCCTTATAGAAACCATGTTTCAGCCATATAAATACATATATGTATATGTAGATAGATATTAAATATTGTACATATAAATATACATGTATGTAAATGTACATGTACATATAAATATTGCATTATATGTAAATGTACATATATATGTATCATATAGTAATGTGTGTATATATACATATATATTTGTATATATATTTGCATATATGTGTGTGTGTGTGTATGTATGTATATTGTACTGGCTAGTTTTGTTTGTCAACTTGACACAAGCTGGAGTTATCACAGAGAAAGGAGCCTCCCTTGAGGAAATGCCTCCATGAGATCCAGCTGAAAGGCATTTTCTCGATTACTAATCAAAGCAGGAAAGCCTAACCCATTGTGGGTGATGCCACCCCTGGGCTGGTAGTCCTGGGTTCTGAAAGAAAGTAGGCTGAGCAAGCCAGGGAAAAACAAGTCAGTAAGTAACATCCCTCCATGGCCTCTGCATCACCTCCTGCTTCCTGACCTGCTTGAGTTCCAGTCCTGACTTCCTTTGATGATGAACAGTGATATGGAAATGTAAGCTGAATAAATCCTTTCCAATCCAACATGCTTCTTGGTCATGAAGTTTGTGTAGGAATAGAAACCCTGATATATATATATCTCAAACTTTAAATAAAAAGGAATGATCCTTTAAAATATCCGGTAATTCACAGAACCTGAAAGGCCTAGACATGCAGGTTTGGAACTTGTGCCTGATACACCTGGAGGGGGGGGGTCATCTCTAGAGCAACACCACCTGATGTCCCACCAGGCTTCTAACACTCTGATGCCCATCACTCCTGCCTTGCTCAAGCTTCACACTGCTTCCATGTCTGCCCCTGACTTGTCAGTCTTTACACCGTGGCTGTAAGAGACACCAAAAAGGTGAGATTCTCATTTCTGTTCTAAGAGAAAGAACCCACAGGGGAGCCATGGCACAAGGTAAGAAGCCTTGTGAACGTTTTCTTGTAGCCAAAATCATGGCTGTTTCCTTCTGACTGCTCCATACAATTTCCATCCACCTAATAAATATCAAGAGTTTCTAGAAACAGAACAAACAGTTCTAAAGAAAACCACACCTCAGAGTCAATAAAATCATTAATCACTGCTTCTCATAGATGTGTCTGTGGCCATCGCCTCACTATCCCAGGGGGTATGGATAGGGATACATTTCATGGTACTAAGACAGTACTGCAGGATGGTTTTGTTATGCCCTAATTGAATGACAGCTCTCAAGTCTATAACTAACTCAAAGAATAAGGTATATCAAGACAGATATGGAAAGATGTGTGTCCTTCATTCTTGGGATTCACATCCTAACCAGTAGATGTTCTGTGAAATCTGTTTCTGGTACCAGAAGAGCTGTGAAAAAAGGAATCCCTGTTAACATAGGAGATGTTTACAGACAGATGTTCTAACACCTGGGACGGTAAAGCCTCTACTAATGATTCTGACCAATAACCCTGCATCATAAACACTGGTGTGTTGCTCTGGTGAGTAGGAGGCTGATGGTATATCCATAGACACCTAACTGCTCTGCATTGCCAACACATTGGGGATTTACTGTGTGACTTCAAGTTTTATTCATGGTGAAGTTTTAGATCTTTAATTATCTTCAAATCACCATTTCAAGCTTTACTGTTGTTATTCACACAATATAAAATGAAATTTTAGATTATAAAATATCCTTTAAAATAGTAACTTTTTATTATGCCACTAATGTTTTAGTTTTTACTCTTAAAGCAGTTTTTAATTTAGATTCTTGTGTATACTCATTTAATAACCAACTTTAAATTCAGTAATCACATTTTCCCCTAAGCTTTGATTAGAACAATTATGGTAAATGAAAATAAGAAAGTAATTTCTTGAAAGAGATTCAAAAGGCATCTTTTTGAAGCCATAAAGCAGCCCACTAAATAGTTTTTTTTCAACCCATGGGGCCTACATTTAAAAGACAAAAAAAGAGTTCTGAAGATGTGCAGATCCCACATTCTTTCACGGTCCACCTATTGTCTTTGCCTTGGTCTCCCCTAGGATTGTAGCTGGCTTATCACACAAAGGGGTGCACAATGCATGCTACTAAATAGACTTTTGGTCTCTCCCTGCAGACCAGGAGCATAGAAGTGTAGCAAAACATCACACACACACACACACACACACACACACACACACACACACACACACCACAGTTCAGGAGCAGAACAAAGAAATAGAAAAAGAGTTAACTACAAATTTACATCTACCTGCCTCAAGTTTTCCTTAGTCCTAAATTGTCTTGACCAATGCTTACCTTTGACCTTTCTTAATGAACAAAAAGTATACAACTGCACACATCTAATTGCGTCTCTAGAGAGGCTGCCATACCAATGGATGCTGTAACACTGATTTGTAATATGTCGTTGGATAATTTCTGCTGACTAACCACCATACACTTAAACACATAACATTCCCAATTATATAATCCTCACCATGGGACCTTTCATACTGTACTTTGAAAATTGTGCTGATAATGGGATAAAGGCACTGAAATGAAGAAGGAAAACACTGTGATTAGCAGGGTTTTTATAGCATCTTATATTCATAGTAGTAAAACCAAGAAAAGCATGAGACAAGTTTCATTCAGGCCTGTGAACTTCTAAAAGATTCTATACAGCTCTATTAGAGTGAGAAATAATACAATGTTTTGCATGAGTGGATCCCTCTAGTTAATTCACATCCCCACCCCCAACTCCAGAAATGAAAAGTTTTGAGAAACCATCTTTCACTGAATATTTTATCTCTATCCCTCTATCCTTTATCCTCCCAGTCCCTAAAACACACACACACACACACACACACACACACACACACACACACACCACCACCACCACCACCACCACCACCACACACCACACAATGCTTTGATGCAAATGTTTCATCCCTCTACCTTCTAAAAGAAACTGGCTAGCCTCATGTTCTAGGAAGCAGTCAATAGGAAGGGTAAAAGCAGCAAGGGGAAGATACCTGTTTTCGTCCTCCAAGGAGCCTAGCCAGACCCTGCATAGACTGCTTCAACTTAGTCTCTGGCTGACCTTAATAATGGCAATACAATCAACACAGCGGAGGCTCAGAAAACCACCTTGATGTTCACTGTATCTTCCCAACTGACGAGGTGAACTTTTACTAGAGGAAAAACGGAATCCCATGCTCTGAGCTTCCCATTTTCTTTTGGCCCTGTGCTAGCTCCCTTTCTTCATCTGTGGATTGACTTCTGTTTTCCAAGCACTTGCCTTCTGCTGGAAGATGAAATAAGGTAACAGTTGTGAAAGTCACACTGGCTTTCACCACTTACCAGGTGCTAAGAACCTTAACAAGACAAACGAAGCTAAATTCTAGCATCCTCCTTAAGTGTTTGCCGTCTAAATTGAGACCACAGCCAGTTTTAATTGAACATAAAATCTCCTATTCGATCCTAAGCAGTGGAACAGTGTTTTCATTTGCAAGTAAGTAGATATTGGATTTGTTCCCAAGAGACAGGAAATTTCAATGATAAGTTGCAATATTACCACAGTCAAAGAAAGGCCTGGGATGCTTTCTAGTCTCTGGAGAAACACCAACCTCTGTGGCAACATAATTAGTAATTTAAGTGTGTGCTGAAGCTGCAGACCGAGCCTTGGGTAGGCAGGCAGACATTCTTCCTCTCTGTAGGGCAGTGACGTATTAAATGGGATGTCTGCTTTCTAAGAATGGAGCCGATCTGGCCGAGCAAGGCAGCCCCCTTTCGCCCTTTATGCCCGTTGTGCATTGTTTAAGGAAAGGTTTCTACTGCCTTTTAAGTCTGACCTTCGTGTTAACCCGATTCTCTGTCCTATCATCTGGCTCTAGGGGACATTACAACCTTGAAATCCCTGAGCCTTTCAAGAGGGGGCAGAGAATCATGGAAAGTGAAGGGGGAGCTTCTGTGTCCTGTCCTGTAAAGCTGACCTCAACCTGCTTCCGTCAGTAGGATTATGCTAACCTATCTGTCTTCTTGGCAGGAGAATGCTATGTCTGTACTTGATATTGTTTCTTCTTCTTACCCCAGTCTTTAAATTCTGCCTTTCTAACATTCATCTTTCTTTAGCATACGAATATATACATGACCCAAATGTTACCCAGGCTAACAATATCAAGAAAATGACGGCAGACCATGTAAGTTTGCATATGCTGTTTCACCACAAATTTATTGCTCATAGCTGAGATCAGGATCTCAACAATCCCTTTTCATCTGCCCAGTAATCCATGAGAGGGGCAGAAGCTGTCTAGCATTGTTCATTGCAAAGGCTCAATCTTTTCTTTCTGATAAACTAGCTACTCCTCATCATATCTCTACAGTGCAAGAGTCCCACCCTATATAAAATACTCCAGGAATTTATTTCCCTCTGTGTCTGTTTCTTCATTTTCCAGTTCGTACTTCTTCATGGCAACAAAGTAGCGAATGAAAGTCTCTCCCAGTGCCTGCTTCAGACACTCATCTTGTTCTAGGGCCGCAAGGGCATCTTCCATCTTCAAAGGGATCTCGGAAGGTTCTGGTCGATAGAGATCCTGGCTCTCATCTGAACCAGCCGCAGCACCATCACTGCTCTGAAGACCATCCAAGCCTGCTGCCACAGTGGCAGCCAACACCAGGTAAGGGTTCGCGGTTGCAGACCCTAGTTTATTTTCTATCTGAGTGCCTTTTTCACCATGACACTTGATGTTCAAGGCACAGCTGTTGTCGTTGTATCCCCACGTGGTGGGCACGCTGTCCTTCAGATCTCTGCTGTCCTTGCAGTAGCGCTTGCGACAGTTGACCGCGGGGGCCATCAGGCAGCTGAGAGCCGCAGAGTGCTTCAGCAGGCCTGCCAACCACTTCTTCCCAGTGAGTGTGAGCCTCTCCACCCCAGGACCACTGCAGAACATGTTCGTCTTCCTGCCCACTTCCCAGACGCTATGAGACAGAATTCCTGAATTGCAGAATCCAGTCTCAATTACAAGGCTGGCTATGTAATTATATCTCCTGGCCACTTCTTGGACACCTGTTCTGAGGGTGAAGGCATTATCAGCTGAGCTAATGCCAAACTCAGGGAGAAAACAAATCTCCATCTGCCCAGGCCTGGTAGACGAGGAGAAGCTCTCCACATTCGCCCCGGTGTGATACAGGCCGTCAACCAGCTCTTGCATGAAGGGCTGGTCATGGTTACTCAGTAATGTCGAGGCAGGAAAAGATATGGCCTTTGAATTGATCACTTCAGGCATACCGAAAATGCAGAAATCATAGATGAAGGCAGACAGCAGGCAGAAGCCGGCATCTTGCAGCTGGCGCAGCTGCCTCTTGGCAATATACCTAGGGGATGTCAGCAGAGGGTCGCCCGTCACCGTGAAGGTGTCACAGATCACCCGCGCAGTCCTCTCTGCCCAAGGCAAGACTCTGAAGGTCGATAGCTCTGGCATGAGGACTATGTCACTATTGAAGCACGTGGCTCTTATGTGATTCACCTCATTGTCCTTAGGGTTCGGCATCAATTCCAGATACCCACGGGGCATGAAAACACCATGGATCACTTTTTCCTGAAGAAGCAAAAGGACAAATTAACTAATTTTAAAATCTGAACATAAAAACATGAAGATAAACAAAATGAGGGGGGAATCATGATAATAAGAAAGGGAAGCTTACTATCTGTAAGTTAACATCAACTGTCAGATAAAGATTTTAAAATTCAAAATAAATGTCAAAAAATTAAATACTGAAAGAACTATTTTCTCTTAAAGACCTTTTGACAATTTTAAATATTTTAATATAAGCCTTGATATGTTTTTAGATGTGGAAAACAGCAATTATAACTGCTTCACGTAGCTATACATAAATGCTTTAAGGATAAAGAAAGTCCCTATTTAGCAAAAGTCAAGGGTTTATAACTTTATGGAAATACTTAAGCTTATAAATAAAAAACTTTATAATGAATTTTATCTTATAGCACTGTTTCTAAGTCCTCAGGTAAGGCTTTCCTTTGAAGTGATATATTGTATTGTATTATATTGCTTTATATATTTAAGGGGTATGCTGTGACCATTTCATACATGTAAACAATGTATTGATCACATGGTCTCTATTTCCTTTCATTGCTGACAATATATAACAAGTCATTATGAGCTATACTAGCTTCACTGTATCAGAGAACTAGAACTTACAACTCCTATCAGTGTTTTGATGCTCATTAATCAACCTTCCTCTATTCCTTTTTCCTTCCTGTTTCCCAAACTTCTATTTAGGTCAACATTTTAGTATCCATGATTGAAAGAGAACATGCAGCATTTGTTTCTGTGTCTATCTTATTTCACTAAATTTAATTATAGGGGCTCATTATTTTTGTGTCCAACTAATGTCATATATATGCCATATTTTCTTCATCCTTTCATCCACTAATACTAACAATCTAGGTTAATGTGAGTACTGTAGTAATAAATAGGTCTACTATATGAACCAGTTCTCTCACATCTAGATAAGTATAAAAAATGATTACAGTCTATTGAAATGAGACAAGTAAAGCCATGATTGTGCTTTATTCGATTGTAATATTGTAACCCCAGATGGCTCTAAGAATTCTACCAAAGGAGTCTTTGTTGGAGAGCAGACTGTGGTCAGAGATAGGACATCTGTCACAGATCCCAAGAGCCAGAACTTCACTTACACAACTCACTTAAGAAGTACCTACTTCATTATCTCACAGAGTCCCAGAAAAGTTATCTGTGGATAAAAACCTCTATCTTTAAAGTTACAGTTTCCAAATGTAGCATTTCAGTTAAAGCTCTTTTAATAATTGCTGGAATGGAGTCAGGCAAGTTACTGGATGATATAAGTCCTTGTCTGCCATGTGTCTCTTAGGTCCAATGGACTTACTCACATATTTAATGTTGTTATGTGCTGGGCAACAGGGGTAACATGACGTCGTCAAGTTCGACAGATACATTTAAAAAAACTTGTGGAAATTATCTAAAAATCTCAACAAGCCTTTACATGGGTTGAACAAAGACCCTGACTCTTAAAAGTGGTTTTCATAAACTCTTTGAGCATCATGGGGTTAATACAAACATCTTAATGCTCCATAAGCAACATTAGTTTGCTCACATCATCCTCAGAAACATCCCCAAAATGGCTGTGTAGGGTCAGCAACTCCACAAGATCATATGGACTGGTTCCTTCGAAACCTATAACTCTTACATATATTCTCAAGGGCTATTAACTTAACTCTTTTTTTGTTTTGTTTTGTTTTGTTTTCTTGGTTGGTAGGTTGGTTGGTTAGTTAGTTGAAACAAGCTCTTCATGTCAGCCCAGGCTTGCCTTAAATGCACTGTGTTGGACTAGAGCACCCAGCCCTCTTGCCTCTGCTTCCTGGGTGCTAGGATTATATATGTGCACCACCACATCAAGCCCCCAAATTTGCTACTCTTTAGGAATTCTCACCATTTTCCATTCACTGTGGAACATATCTAAACCTCTGTATGAAGGTATGAATAGCTGCCCAAGATAATAAATTATCATAAATTATATAAATAGTAGTAATGCTCTAAAATGGCTTCATACTTCAAGACAAATCTCTCTGACCTTGATAGAAATTTTTACAGATTAAGTTAAAACCCTTTGGCCCCTGTTCTTTGGAGTAAAATGAAGGCTACCTTTTGAAACAATCAAAGAATTGGATATGAGATCTATAGTAATATGGCACACTTTTATTAAATCTAAGCTAGAACTTACATGATCTGTATATGATTTAAATCAAATCAGCCCTTTGATAGAACAAGATTCCACACGTTTGTTGAAATGTGCTAATGTCTGTAAGGCATTTAGCACAGTACCAGGCACATAGGAAACTTTCTAAACAGCAGAGAAGTCATTGAACCATGGATTTCTTCTTTGGCTTCTACCAATGGTATACCAATCTTTTCTTCTGTTCTCAGCAGATGAGCTGGCTTTTTATTTTGTTTTGTTTTTAGAAAATGTTAGCATTTAAAATAAGAAGCAACACTTAACTTCAGATAAAGGATAAAAGGAGTATTAAAGCTGAGCTAGAGGCAGTAGATACAGAAAGAGACAGTAGATACTACTGAACTGTTAAATGATGGGTCACAGGCTAGTGTCTCAACACTAAGGCTCCCTGGCAGCTTTAGTTTGCAAATTTTTTTCTTAATTCTATAAATAGGGACATATTATCTCTTCTAGTCATTAATCTAATTCACTAATTTCAATTTGACATTTTATTTCTATAAATAAAAATGTTTCAAAATGGTTCTTGTAATCTCAGCTCTAAGAAGAAGTGGTTCATGTGGGCTCCCACCCATAACCAAGAGCTTATATGCACTGATACCCACCTATGTTGAAAGGAAAAACTTGTCTCTCCTATGAAGTCTCGCTAGGTGTATTAGCCACACTTCTCTACACTTCTACCTCCAGCAGTAGATGCCCAATACCAGACAAAATCGGTGGTATTTTTGTAGACATTTTGTCTCAAATTGCTTTGTTTGGTATATTATGGGTTCCACTTTTGTGGGGGGGGGG